>SJYC01129946.1:0-55764 GCA_006408675.1 Madoqua kirkii | reverse complement strand
CACTGCACACAGAATCCAAGAAAAAACAATGTTTTGATTACAAAACACAAAGACTATTTCCCTATTGCATAAGCAAAACAATTATGGTTTTTCATTTCTTTGAGTTTCAAGCAAAACTACGGGTATAAAATTCAGAGCAGGGCCAAATTGAATTTCCAGAAAGTAATATCTGAGAAGCTTTTAAGCAATAGAGAGGTTTGCTGGCTGAAAGGCATAAACACATCTTAATCTTGGAGTCAGAATGGAAGCAGACAGCATGGCTGGCCCCTGACCACTTACTGATGAACTTCTGCCTACATGAAGACCAAGGTACAATGGCCAAATTTAACTTCATTCCATATCTGCTCCCTGTGTCTTTATTTCTTTTCTCTAGAGAAATATTTACATGGCCAGCAGGAGCTTGGGAAAACTGGATATATTCATGGAATAAAGCTATCATGGAGAATGTGGTAGTGATGGGGTAGATCATGTTGGATATTGTGGGCATGCTACTTATGTGTAAGACTATCTTCCCACATGTCAGGCTCACATATATAAATAGCTACAGGGATCATGCAGACAACATAATGAGTGAAGTGGACTATCTTAAGCCTATGGCAGATCAGAAAACACGCATTTTCTCTAAAGAAGGCAACCACTACTCTGCTCCAGGCTACTGTTGCCATTTAATGCCACCAGATCTTTTCATTTTAAAATAGAGCAGAAACTGTGGATTTTTAGGTCAGTCTTCTTACATTTTTAATTAATGGCAACTCATGAAGATATTTAGAACACCACTGGAGTCAAGACATTAGTCATACTGGAACACCTAGTGGTGATCAGAGCTCAGATTTCCGATGACTGATGCACGTGTTTGAGGGTATGAGGGGCGAGGGCAGTGAGAAAGATTTCAGTTTCTTCTGCATTGTTTTCACCAAACACATTTGCGGTTAGTTATAAAATCTTTCCTTATGGTTACAAACAGCATTCAAACTTCTGCTCCCAGCCATAAGGGAGTAAATGGTACCAGATTTGCCCTCCCACCATAAACAAGTATAAAGATGGTCGAAGTATATGAACTATCTTTCTTTAAGCATTAACAATAGACAGTGAAGGATTGTGATACCTGAGAGAAGAGAAACATACAAGGTGAACCTCCATGTTTTCTATTAGGGGCCTTTTCCTAATGTTAAAAAAAAAAACAAAATAAAACCCAATTGGAGTGGGTTGGCACTTTTGCTAAGTTGAAAAGGCAGAGATCAGAATTCCAGACTGTAGAAGTCCCTGAATTTTTTTAGGGTACTAGGAAGAAGGGAGCTCCAAAAGTGAGTGTTCCAAAGTCTGTGTGGGATTCACCATATGTCCTTGGCTGAAGGCTGGGCTGGGGCTTTGCAGGACAAGACTCAAGAAAGTCTTGCAGAGAGCAGCTGCTGCAGGGCTGAAAGCTGCCTGCAGAGACGGGAAGTTGTATGGTGTGAAAAACAGTAAAGCTCTGGTACAGACAGAGTGAGGAGACCTCACCAAGACCTCGGGCATTCAGTTGAGAACCCCGAAAGGCCACACTTCTGGAGCAAGAATCATATCTGAAAATAAAGCCATAGCACAAGTTTAAGGCTGAAACCAAAAAAGACCTGTCCTTACAAAGAAATTCAACAGAGCTTTGCTGCTATTTTGGCACTCAGTTGTGTCCAAGTCTTTTTGCAACCCTAGGGAGTTTAGCCCACCCGGCTCCTTTGTCCATGGGATTTGCCAGGCAAGAATACTGCAGTCAGTTGCCATTTCCTTCTCCAGGGGATCTTCTCAACCCAGGAAGTGATCCTGCATCTCCTGCATTCACAGGCGGGTTCTTTACCTCTAAAGAAGCCACTAACAGAAGCCCAAACAAAGCCTAACAAAACCTAAAAGAGTGTCTAGTCCAACCCAGGGATAGAACCCCGGTATCCTGCACTGCAGGCAGATTCTTAACAGTCCAGCCACCAGGTGAGCCCCCTAGTTATTTACCTGCTTCCCAAAACAAAACTCAACACTCTTTAAAAGAAAGTGATGTAATTTACATCGTTTAGAAAATGACATAATTTAGGTCATTTAGAGTCCCTTGGGGACCTAAATTCTGTCATTTTCTTTTAAAGAGTGTTGAGTTTTGTTTTGGGAAGCAGGTAAATAACTAGAGGGCTGCAAGGAGATCCAACCAGTCCATTCTGAAGGAGATCAGCCCTGGGATTTCTTTGGAGGGAATGGTGCTGAAGCTGAAACTCCAGTACTTTAGCCACCTCATGCAAAGAGTTGACTCATTGGAAAAGACTCTGATGCTGGGAGGGCTTGGGGGCAGGAGGAGAAGGGGATGACAGAAGATGAGATGGCAGACGTGAGTCTGAGTGGACTCCGGGAGTTGGTGATGGACAGGGAGGCCTGGTGTGCTGCGATTCATGGGGTCGCAAAGAGTCGGACACAACTGAGCGACTGAACTGACTGACTGACTACAAATCATCAACAACATTCATCATACAGTACAAAATTAAGAAATATGGGAAAAGGCAGAAAAATGCAACCTACAATAAGGAATAAAAGCAGTAAAAAGAAACAGATCCTTAGATAGTCTAGACAAGACCATGAAAGCACCTATTAAAAATGTGCTCACAAGGTTAAAAGAAAAGATGAGAATCCTCAACAGAGAAATGGAAACCACAGGAAGATTCAATAAAATTCTAGAACTGAAAAATACAATCATATAATGAAACATTCACTGGATAGGCTTAACAGTTAGAATATTAGAAACTATAGAAGAAAGAGTTAGTGAATATCAAGATAGAGCAGGAAAATTATCCAATATGAAAAACATAGGAGAAAAATTAACAAAGATTTATTGATTTATAGAACATTGTCACATGCTAATATATATATATATATAATTGAAGATATAAAAGTAAGGAAAGAGAATGGTAGGAAAATACAAAGAAATGTAGAAGTAATTAAGGCCAAAGTTTCCTCAATTTGTGTAAAAATATCATTTTATAAATCCAAGAATCTTCACAAGCCCAAGAAAAGTGATATTTACTAAAGATCATACAGGCACACCATAGCACAGTATGAAAATCAAATATAAAGAGAAAATCTTAAAATCAGTCAGTGGAAACAAGAAGACATCTTACATTTAAGAGAATAATAATATGAAAATATATGATTTCTCCCCAGAAACAATTGAGGTAAAAAGACATTGACATCTTTAATGTGGTGAAAACAGCAACATTTCTCTACTGGAAGTCTAATATGCAATAAAAATAATCTTTGAAAATGAAACTGAAATAAAGCATCTTCAGATAAATGAAAGTTGAGAGAATTCCAGAGTGTGAAATAAGAGTTTCTCAATCCAAATAAAATAATACCAGTGAAATATATGGATCTACCAGAAGGAATGAAGAGAATCTAAAATGGTAAATGTAGGATAAATTTAAAATATATATTTCCCCTCTCTTAATTTTGTTGGAAAACAGCTTATTCTTTACATAATAATAAAATCATATTTTGTTTTTATTACTTCAGTTCAGTTCAGTTCAGTCTCTCAGTCCTGTCTGACTCTGCAACCCCATGAATCATGGCATGCCAGGCCTCCTTGTCCATCACCAACTCCTGGGGTTTACTCAAATTCATGTTCATCAAGTCAGTGATGCCATTCAGCCATCTCACCCTCTGTCATCGCCTTCTCCTCCTGCTCCAATGAGTCAGCTCTTCGCATGAGGTGGCCAAAGGATTGGTGTTTCAGCCTCAGCATGAGTCCTTCCAATGAACACCCAGGACTGGTCTCCTTTAGGATGGACTGGCTGGATCTCCTTGCATTCCAAGGGACTCTCAAGAGTCTTCTCTAACACCATAGTTCAAAAGCATCAATTCTTGAGTGTTCAGCTTTCTTCACAGTTCAACTATCTCATCCATACATGACCACTGGAAAAACTATAGCCTTGACTAGACGGACCTTAGTTGGCAAAGTAATGTCTCTGCTTTTGAATATGCTGTCTAGGTTGGTCATAACGTTCTTTCCAAGGGGTAAGCATCTTTTAATTTCATGGCTGCAATTACCATCTGCAGTGATTTGGGAGCCCCCCCCCAAAAAAAAGTCTGACACTGTTTCCACTGTTTCCCCATCTATTTTACATGAAGTGATGGGATCAGATACCATGATCTTCATTTTCTGAATGTTGAGCTTTAAGCCAACTTTTTCACTCTCCTCTTTCACTTTAATTAAGAGACTTTTGAGTTCCTCTTCACTTTCTGCCATAAAGGTGGTGTCATCTGCATATCTGAGGTTATTGATATTTCTCCTGGCAATCTTGATTCCAGCTTGTGCTTCTTCCAGCCCAGAGTTTCTCATGATGTACTCTGCATAGAAGTTAAATAAGCAGGGTGACAATATACAACCTTGACATACTCATTTTCGTATTTGGAACCAGTCTGTTGTTTCATGTCCAGTTCTAACTGTTGCTTTCCTGACTTGCATATAGGTTTCTCAAGAGGCAGGTCAGGTGGTCTGGTATTCCCATCTCTTTCAGAATTGTCCACAGTTTATTGTGATCCACACAGTTAAAGGCTTTGGCATAGTCAAGAAAGCAGAAATAGATGTTTTTCTGAAACTCTCTTGCTTTTTCCATGATCCAGCTGATGTTGGCAATTTGATCTCTGGTTCCTCTGCCTTTTCTAAAACCAGCTTGAACATCAGGGAGTTCACGGTTCACATATTACTAAAGCCTGGCTTGGAGAATTTTGAGCATTACTTTACTAGCATGTGAGATGAGTGCAATTGTGCAGTAGTTTGAGCATTCTTTGGCATGGACTTTCTTTGGGATTGGAATGAAAACTGATGTTTTCCAGTCCTGTGGCCACTGCTGAGTTTTCTAAATTTGCTGGCATATTGAGTGCAACACTTTCACAGCATCATCTTTCAGGATTTGAAACAGCTCCACTGGAATTCCATCACCTCCACTAGCTTTGTTCATAGTGATGCTTTCTAAGTCCCACTTGACTTCACATTCCAACATCTGGCTCTAGTTGAGTGATCACACCATTGTGATTATCTGGGTTGTGAAGATCTTTTTTGTACAGTTCTTCCATGTATTCTTGCCACCCCTTCTTAATATCTTCTGCTTCTGTTAGGTCCCTACCATTTCTGTCCTTTATCAAGCCCATCTTTACATGAAATGTTCCCTTGGTATCTCTAATTTTCTTGAAGAGATCTCTAGTCTTTCCCATTCTGTTGTTTCCCTCTATTTCTTTGCATTGATCGCCGAGGAAGACTTTTTTATCTCTCCATGCTCTTCTTTGGAACTCTGCATTACTTAGTGAAAGTGAAAGTGAAGTCGCTCAGTTGTGTCCTACTCTTTGCGACCCCATGGACTGTAGCCTATCAGGGTCCTCTGTCCATGGGATTTTCCATGCAAGAGTATTGGAGTGGGGTGCCATTTACTTCTTCAGGAGATCTTCCCAACCCAGGGATTGAACCCAGGTCTCCTGCATTGTAGGCAGACACTTTACCATCTGAGCCACCAGGGAAGAAACACATGACAATAATAGCACAAAGAATAGTGATTAAATAGGACACTGTTGAAGCTTTCATATATTTTATGTGAAGTAATACAATATTAACTTTAAATGACTTATGATAAATTAAAGTTGCAAGGTTTAATCCCTAGTAAAGTAGTCCTCAGTTTGGTTCGAAGAATAACCATATCAACAACACCTAGGAATTTGTTATAAATGCAAATTATTAGTCTCCAAGGCACCCCACTCCAGTACTCTTGCCTGGCAAGTCCCATGGGCAGAGGAGCCTGGTAGGCTGCAGTCCACGGGGTCGCTAGGAGTTGGACACGACTGAGCGACTTCACTTTCATTTTTCACTTTCATGCATTGGAGAAGGAAATGGCAACCCACTCCAGTGTTCTTGCCTGGGGAATCCTAGGGACGGGGGAGCCTGGTGGGTTGCCATCTCTGGGGCTGCACAGAGTCGGACACAACTGAAGCGACTTAACAGCAGCAGCAGCATTCAGAATTACTGAATCAGAAACTCTGGAGTAAGGGGCTTATCAATTTTTGTTTTAACAAAATTTTTAGGTGGTTTGGGAATAACTGCCTTATAGCAACAAAAAGCAAACCAAAAAATTATAAAGATGTGTTTCTAGGATGATAGAGATCAATAGAAAAGAATATAGAAGCAAAAAATGCATCTCATGATGCCATTCTATCCCTGCTATGAAAATCTGACAAAGACATTACAAATAAAGTCAATTACAGAACAATATGTCTCATGAGCATGGATACAAAAATTCTTAATAAAATATTAGTCAGTTGATCGCAGTGAGATCTGAAAAGAATGACACATCTTGAGTGAGTGAGGTTTTTCCCAGGAACAAGAGACTAGTTTAATATTTTTAAAAAATCATTCAATATAGTTTACCAAATCAATAGGTAAAAAAAGGAGCAATGACATGATCATCTTATTAGAGGCAAGAAAATATCTGACATAATTCAACATTCACTCATTCATGGTTTTCCACTAAGCGGAAAAATAGGGAATTCTCTTACCCTAATCTACATCTGCACCTACATAAAGTCTAAAGCTAAGATCATGTTCAGTGTTGAATCACTGGATTTCTTCTCTCTAACACTGAGAGAATGCAAACGTTATCACATGTATGCAGATTTCACTAGAAGTCTTAAGGAAATAGAAAGAAAAAAAGAGCATAAAGATTGGAAAAAAAAGTAGAATTCAGTTTATTCATCTAGTTACATGATTGTTTGTGTACGTATTCTAAACTATTTCTATGTACAGGTAAGAAAACATTGGAAAATGAAATTTTAAAAAATAATACTTAAAATAGCATAAAGCATACTAAATAGTTAAGAATAAATATGACAAAAAGATGTGCAAGACCAATACTTATGGAAAATAAAACCCAAATAGAGAAATACATCATTGCTCCTGGATTGGAAAAACCTGTACTGCTAAGATGTTACTTCTCCCCTAAACAGATCTGAAATTTTCTACATACTCTCAATCAAAAAATCTCAATTGATTTTCACTGTGACAATTTATAAGATAATTTCTTGAAATATATTGGAAAAGCCAAAGGACTTAAAATAGCCAAAACGATTTTGAGAAAGCTGGAGTACATGCACTTCCAGTTTTAAAAGTTTACTATAAAAGTATATTAGCCAACAGTGTGAAAGTGGTGTCAGGATAGTAGAACAGAGCAGAATCCAGAAATAGACACAGAGAAAGTCAGCTGGTTTTCAACAAAGTCACCAAGGCAATTCAATGTGGAAAGAAAATCTTTTCAACAAATGGTGCTGGATATCCATGTAGGAGAGAAAAAAAACTATGATCCCCTACCTCTCACCATACACAAAATTGATTTTAAAGGGCTTTCAGACCTAAACATAACTACTGAAAGTTTCGTTTCTAGGGAAAAAAAAAAAGAATAGCATTGAATCCTGGGGTTGGCAACGATTTCTTAGACAAGACACACAAAGCACTGACTGTCAAAAAGTGATCTTTTTTTATCAGAATTCAAGATTTTCTCCTTTTCAAAAATTGCAGTAAGTAAGTGAAAAGCTAAGCCTGGGGAAAAATATGCACCATTTTTTAATTTGACTAATATCTCATCTATGTTGATAAAGAAGTCCTACAAAGCTACAATTACAAACAACCAAATTTAAAAACAGGTGAAAAACACAAATAGACATTTTGCAAAAGCAGATATATGGATGGCCAAGAAGTATGTGAAAAAATCCTCAGCATCCTTAATCTTCAGAGAAAGGCATGAGGGAAATTTACAAGGTGATGGAAAATTCTATATTATGATCGAGGTGTTGTTTACATAGGTTATATTTTGACAAAACAAATTGAACTTTACATATAAGATTAATATCGCACCATGTGTATCTTACCTTAATTTAAAGGTGTAGAACAGCTTGTATTTTTTTCGAGTTGATTTGTTGCTTTTCTAGTATTTGTACTTGAGAGTAGACCTCTTTGTTCGTTTATTACTCATTCATTCAGCATTCTCTATGTGCCAGGTTTTAGAGGTACCGGTCTGTCATCAATTTGAAAATGATCAAGGACACATGTGAGCGTAGAATGCAGCATAGCCAATTCAATTGGGAGATTTTAGTATTAAGACAGAGAAGTGACTGGGACATGAACCTGGGCATTGACACTGGAGATAAAGAAAATGACAAAGGAAGCTGATTTGAGAGGAATTTGAGGAGTATGCTCAATAATACTGGTTAGATGTGGGGAGTAGAATAGAGACGTACAGCAGAGGGAGAAATATAGATTCTTGTCTTCAGTGACTAAAGATTAACACTAATGTACCATAATCAAGAGAGGAAATATAAGAGGGGATAGGTTAGGGCAAGAAACGGGTATGGATAATGGGCTGACACAAGATCTTGGGTTCAGTTTTGCACAAACCCGGTTGAGGTACCTAAGGAATTACCTACGAGGGGAGATCAAATAGGGAATTGAGTGTAACATCAGAACATAAAAATCGTAATTACTTCATTTTTTGCAGTAGAAACTTGGCTTGGTTCCTGCATATCTTTTTTCAGTCTCATCTATAAAATGAACTTAGTCCTACTGACTCTTGTCACCAAAATATTCCAAAGTTAATGGCAAAAATTTGACTTGCTTTGTACTTTGAAAACAAAACAAAATCATCCCCAAATTTTAGCATTAGCCTCTCAATCATGTCCAACTCTTTGTGACCCCATGGATTGTAGCCTGCAAGGTAGACTCCTCTATCCACTGAATTCTCTAGGCAAGAATGCTGGCATGGATAGCCATTTCCTTCTCTAGGGTATCTTCCCTACCCAGGGATTAAACTTGGGTCTCCCACATTGCAGGCACATATTTTACCTGTCTAAGCCACCAGGGAAGCCCAAGTAAGCTCTATTATGAGTTCATCATGGTGGGAGTAAAAAGTGTTGTTTGGACTCAAGCTGACCTTGATTCTAATCCTTGTTCTGCCATTAAGAACATTAATTGTAGATATATTAATTTAGCCATACCAACCACAATGTCTTATCCAGCAAAAAGGGACTAGAAATTCTCTTTTGCAGCTGTGTTGTGATAATTAGGAGGGTGTGTGGGAAAATAGCTCTCACAAAACCTGGCACCCAGTAAACACTCAATCCAGATCCACATACCAGTAGCGTTCCTTCCAGATGATGGAGGGATGATGTTTCACTAAACAGCCCTAGGTGAAAGCATGAAGTATGACCACCCTCAGATTCTGTTTCCCTCCCCCTCCCTCTCCAAAGCCCAGGCCTCCTTTCCTCTTTTCATCATCAAAATCAGCTCGCAGGAGAGGATGTGACATCAGTCACTTGCTTCTGATTGCTAATGAGCTTACATCATCCCCTCCCTCTCAAGGGAGACTTTACATTCCAAGCCTTTTATGTAACAATAGGAAGAATGGCTTTGTTTCTGGTTAAAGGCTCAGTGTGCTGGGGAGGAAAGAGGCTGTGCAAGCAAGGGCCCCTAGGTGGAGGTTCCTGAAATCTTCCCCATGAAGGTAAATAATCCTTCTCTGCCATCAAGTTAGTAGCTAAAAGCAAAGGAGACCCCTATTTCTCTATATCTCGTGTCTATACGTTCCCCCTCTCTCTCTGCAGCTGAACATTCCACTCACCACAGGTTCTGATCACCTCCCTGGCTTTGTAGTTTTATTTTGGATTTCAATTACTGTGTTATTAGTAGTTGTAATTCTCCATAAGAGACAAATAGGGGGAAAGGGAGTATTTGCCTATTATTTATTACTCTTTAAACTAAATGTCTGCAGGTTAATTAAATTGAAAAGTATTCCCTCTGGGATGTACCAGGTCCCTGGTGGTCCAATAAGGTAATAAAACCATGGTGAAAGGGAAAGCATTATCGTATGGTGCTTTATTCTCATCAGCAAGGGCATCCAAATACAAATTTAGTCAATTATTGGGTGATTCAGAACAATTTGCTGGGAACTGAATTAGCAAAATGGTCTGTGTGGGCTCTGTGGTCCCTGTGGGGCAAATAAGCCAGAGTTGTCCAAGGGCCAGTGGTCCCATGCCCTGACTAAACACATTTACCCAAAAAGTGACTATCAAACAAAGAATTCTGCTCTGGTTTTATCAAAAAAGTGTCTACCACCATAGCAGCAACCTCTGTTAGGGATGTGTGTCTCTATACATATTTAAATCACCTCATTTCCTTTGTTTCTCCAACCTCCCTCTATTAATTCATTAATTTGATTAAGACTTTGTATCTTCAGTTCCTCTAAAAATAGGACAGATGTTATCAGATCTGAACAACAATGAAATCAATGAAGACTTTGTAGAGAAGCAAGAAGAAAGGTAGAGGGTAACAGCAATTCTTCACAGAAAGCAACCTAACCCATTTGAAATTTAATTTGGAGTGTCATTAATTTCAGGGTTCTAGATGCTAAGGCCATTTTAATCATGCAGATCCCACATCCTTCTGAGTTATGGCAGAGAATTTCTTATTTTTTTTTCTTGTAATCCTGTGTTAGCAAGGATATGCTGGGCAAACAGCCAAGGTGCTATAAGCTCAATAATAATAATAATCTATACTTAAAGTTCACATGATGTCTATTAGCCATTGGCTCTTCTGATAAGGGGAGAGTCACCTCTTCAGATTCTATCACTGTTTGACTTAGCACTTTCTTTAGTGAATGAGAAATGCCATCAAGTAAGCCATCTTTCTTACACGGAGGGGAAGAGGGCATACAACACAGACTACAGAGAAAAGCTATGGAATAAACAAACATATAAAGGAGATATGGGTTTGGTGTGGGAAAAGATTTGAGGAAAAAAATGAAAAAAAAAAAAAAACAACCTTGCAAAGGAGGGCAAAACCCTCTCTTTTCTGGAGAGTTGTCTTAGGATATGTGATTTATGCTGAACCCATTCACTCTCCACCAAAAGAAAAGTAACTTGGTGATCTACTTCACCAAGATCAGCAAGATCAAATAGATATTAAATCCCAAGTCACTTTAGCTTGCACACTAGGTTTGGATTCTTTATTTTGATAGATATCATTTATTGAATTATGTTGTATGCAGAGAATTCACAAGTTTTTTGAATACATTCGCCTTCTTTTTCATCATAGAAGCTGCACTATTTATCTTCCTCATTTTATAAATGAGGAAACTGATGCTTTAAGAGGAAATAGAAAATTTGCCCAGAGTTAGCAAGAGGAAGAGCTGGAAATTTTATCTGGAAACCCAAGCATTCCACTTTTAATTCTGAATCACCAGGCTTTTTTTCAACAACTTGTAAAGATATTCTATTGTTGCTCTCTCTCTTTCTTTAAATAAAGTTTTCAAACATGGCCTTCTAAAATATGGGTTTTTTTTTTTTTAGTTAAATAGGTATCTAGAGTCTTAGATAAGTACTGAGATGTCTAATATTCTATCCTTTCCAGCCTGCTCCAAATATTTAAATTGTATTTTAAAGGAATAACTAGTCAAAATGGCCTTAGAAAATCAGCATGTGATCAGTTTGGAAAATTGTGTGAGTGCTAAGTCGCTTCAGTAATATCCAACTCTTTGCGACTCTATGAACTGTAGCCCACCAGGCTCCTCTGTCCATGGGATTCTCCAGGTGAAAATACTGGAGTGGGTTGCCATGCCCTTCTCCAGGCGACCTGCCCAACCCAGAGATTGAGCCTCATCCCTGAAGTCATAGAAATTAGCTGCCAGGGGAATGTAAAACAATATGAATATACTGATTCAACTGAACATAATATGTCCTATGCTAGACTGGTTTGGGCTAGAAGTTTTCATGAATGTTCTGAAACCAGTTTGCTTCTCAAAGTCCCACACTTATTTTCCCTGTGCCTCCTTAGAAAGTGGGATTAGTGACTTTAGTTACTACCTCATTTTGCAAAGGGTCTTCCCTGATAGCTCAGTTGGTAAAGAATCCACCTGCAATGCAGGAGACTGGGTTTGATTCCTGGGTCAGGAAGATTCGCTGGAGAAGGAATAGGCTGCCCACTCCAGTATTCTTTGGCTTCCCCTGTGGCTTCCCCTGTGGCTCAGATGGTAAAGAATCCACCTACAATGTGGGAGACCTGGCTTCAATTCTTGGGTTGGAAAGATCCCCTGGAAAAGGAAAAATCTACTCACTCCAGAATTCTGGCCTAGAGAATTCCATGGGCTTTATAGTCCATAGGCTCACACAGTGTCGGACAGGACTGAGCGACTTTCACTTTCACTTTGCGAAACAGTCAAGGATGAATAAAATAACACTAGCAAAATACTAATGGTTAGAAAGGTATAAACAATTTTAAAAATAACTACTTCAAAAACTTTATTTCCTTCAATTCACCTTCTAGGGAATGAAGACACAAGACAAGTCAATAATTCAAATTCCCTAATAAAATGGAAAAGTATTATTGACCCTGAAGAGCACAGAGGTTAATTTATTTGCAAAAATCACCTCCTGCCACATGCTCTGGGTGGAAAAGAAATTATGTGAAGCTATATGAGAAAACAATCACCTTTCTCCCTCTACATCCCTCCCCCCATTTCTGTTCATTTTGGAGGAGTGTTGGTAAGGGATTGCTTCCTAGGAAGTGATACAAGGAAGATGCTTGAGTATGCTTGAGTGTATCAAAGCATATATGTTCATTTTTGTCCATGAGAGAAACCATAGAGATCAGAAGTATTGGCAATATGGATGACAGCCAAGCACATTTTGCAGGCCAGGCAGAATTTTTCCAGGCCTATTTATTTATTTATTTTTTAATGATTTGCAAGGCTGGGTAAATTGAATTACTCACTGTTGATTATAAAATGGGTTAGTAGGCAAGCCCAGAAGGTCAACTTGTTTACCACTACAACTGCTATCATTTCTCTCCACCCAAGATTATTCTTTGTGGAAATTATTTCCATCTTTAATCCAATCTATAAAGACATGGCATGTCTTCAAATCATTCCCAGTAATTCCAATAAGAGAACACTAAATTTGTCATAACTTGTTGACATTTGAATTTTAAATTAATCTCCATTAGGAAGCTTTTTGATTTACAAGATTCTTCTTTTAAATTGCATTTTGGAATGATATATATGGGTTTCCCAGATGGCTCAGGTAAAAAACCTGCCTATCGATGCAGGAGATATGGTTTTGATGAATTCCTGCATCAGGAATATTCCGTGGAGGAGGAAATAGCAACCCACTCCATTATTCTTGCCTAGAAAATCCCATGAACAGAGGAACCTGGCAGGTTACAGTCCATGGGGCCACAGAGAACTGGACACAATTGAACGACTAAGCACACACAATGATATGTAGTGGACGATTGTTCTTTATTTGATCATTCACAATCTATCCCCTTGTCTTCTGATAAGGGAATCCCAATTCATTTAAAGGAAAGTATTTTCCCCTCCCAAAGTATATATCATGGGTGGGACTGTAAATGAAGCCTTTCTATCTTCCTCTAGAAGAGTGATAGGGAAAAAAAAGGAAAGCCACGTCAATTGGAGCCATCCTGGCAGTAGAGCCTGGTGAGATGGTCTAGTAAATATTAAAACAGAATTCTAAAGCAATTAGGTTCCTTTTTTTTTTTTTTTGACACGTTATCAGTCCAGTTCCTGGGTTTTGCCTTCCGTTCGGGGATCTGCCCTCAGTGGCACTCCTCTCTGCCTCCTTGTCTATTCCAATCTTGTGTAAGTTAGCCAGAATCCATTCCTTCTGCTTGTAACCACATCTTCTAATATAAGGCCTCAAAATACTAAAGTCTGCTGGAAGTAATGATGTCAAGACCAAAGTCTAACTGATCCAGGGAGGCAGAGGACTTGTTTTAAATAGTTCTGGCTTTGATCTCATTTTCCCTTTGTGTTGTTTTTAAAAACATCTAGGGGAGAAACAAAAAAGTTACAATAGAATTTTTTAATTAGTTGCTATATCTATTGAAGAAGGAGTCCAGACTTAACTCTTTTCTAGCATTTGCCTTTTTGCATTTTGTACCTTGGACAGTAGTCTGTGTCCAAGTCAATTCTGATATAAAAAGTAAACAAAATATATCACTTAACAAAAAAACAAGACAGGTGAGATTTTCATTTGACATTTTTCATCCATGTCCCTTCAAGAGACAACACTGGGAATCTATGAATGAAATTAATTTTGAATTCTATATCAGACCACGCCAATTCCTTCACTTTGTGAATTCAAGGTCTGTTTCCAAATTAGGTATTTCATTAGATTTAATGTATCTTCTAACCTGATTGAGACTTTAGGATGTATTTCATAATTTGGGTTCATTCATAAATCACTCTTTAGGAAATTGTTGTTATGAATAAAAACTGGAGAGAATCATACTCCCTGCTCTGTTCTAAGAATTGAGGTAATAACAACAAATTAGCATGTGTTTCCCTAGGCATTGAGATAAGCTACTTGGGTAATATTGCAAGGAGGGGAAAGTTGGAAAGAAAATAAATATTTATCAAACATATTCTTTGCCAAGTATTATATTAGAAAGTTAATATCTCTATTTTTCAAGTGAAGAAAACTGAGACTTAGAAATATTAAATATTTTTATTACTCATTTATTGAAGATTTGCCATGGGCCGAAGATTGTGCTAGGCCCTAGAAATCCAAAGATGACAAGATGTAGGAATAAATGGCAGATCCATGAATTAAACCCAGGTCCATCTATCTCTGAAGCCAAACACAATAAATAACATGCCTCTGTGGAATATTGCCTAGGTCAAGATCACTTCTCCTGACATGAAAATGAGACAAAGAACCAGGAGAGAACCAGTTTTTTCAATGTTTTACCATCAGAGCAGCATTCTTGGGAATTTTCATAATTAGAATCATTTCTCAGTATAGTATAGGAATTTTATAATTTTCAATTTTATGATTTTATTTTTCCCAAGACTCCTATAAAATTGAGTACAAATATTCCCTCTCAACTAACAAATCATATATCATTCTCATTTAAAATATAGAAAGAAAAAAAAACTTAATGAGATTACTTAATGAACATCCTAGAATGAAAAAAAAAAATGGTGATATGGATTTAATGGTCCAGACAATACAGTGACTTAGCTCAGATTATTGGTTTCCAGCAACCACCCCAGTGCAACTTAACCTTGGAGATGCCACATGAGAATTTAAGAAGCTAAAGAGGCACAAAGACTTTATTATTTATCACTAACTGCAAGTAGCTCTTGGGAGGATAAAAGCAGTAAGAAAAACAGCCTTAGAAGGTAGGTCAATAGCCAAAGAAAGTTTTCTCTTCTCCACATTTTCATGGCACAACCCTGCTAACTCACTGCTCCCTCACTGGCAGGCCAGTGCCAGTCCAAGGTGGTATAACCTCAGGGCAACAATGAAGCCCAGTAAACTACTGGCAATGTGAAGCCAAAAATAGACTTCACAATATCAAGAACTCAGTGGGTAGCTTGCATAGTGGAGTGAATGAACATAGCTGAAGAAAAAATTGGTGAGTTCATAAATTATTATACATAGGGCTCCCCTCATAGCTCAGTTAGCAAAGAATCTGCCTGCAATCCAAGAGACCCAGGTTTGATTCCTGAGTCGGGAAGACCCCTTGGAGAAGGAAATGGCAACCCACTCCAATATTCTTGCCTGGAGAATCCTATGGACAAAGGAGCCTGGCAGGCTACGCTCCATGGGGTTGTAAGAGTTGGAGATGACTTAGGGACTAAAGCACCACCAAACTGTATCTCAGTGAGTGAAAGTTGCTCAGTCATGTCTGACTCTTTTGCAACCCAATAGACTATACAGTCCATAGACTTCTCCAGGCCAGAATACTGGAATGGGTAGCCTTTCCCTTCTCCAGCGGATCTTCCCAACCCAGGGACCGAACCCAGGTCTCCCACATTACAAGTGGATTCTTTACCAGTTGAGCCACCAGGAAAGCCCCAGCATACTGGAGTGGGCAGCCTATCCCTTTTCCAGTGGATCTTCCCGACCCAGGAATTGAACCAGGGTCTCCTGCATTACAGGCAGATTCTTTACCAACTGAGCTACCAAGGAAGCCCCCAAAATTATACATAAGAACTATCCTAAAAGTCATTAGAAAGATATAAAAGTTGGAAAAAATGAAGTAGAATAATAAGGAAGTTAGAATTAGAAGTAACAGACTCCATCAGCTATGAGTTGCAGAAGAAGATAAATCAACCTCCATATACAGAAAATAAAATATTTGCAAAATAATGGTGAAGAATTTCCTGAAATTGAAGGAAAAATACATCCTTGGCACCATTTGTTCCCTACTACTGTAGTATGTCGGAGAAGGCAATGGCACCCCACTCTAGTGCTCTTGCCTAGAAAACCCCATGGATGGAGGAGCCTGGTGGACTGCAGTCCATGGGGTCACTAAGAGTCGGACATGACTGAGTGACTTCACTTTCACTTTTCACTTTCCTGCGTTGGAGAAGGAAATGGCAACCCACTCCAGTGTTCTTGCCTGAAGAATCCCAGGGATGGGGGAGTCTGGCGGGCTGCTGTCTATGGGGTCGCACAGAGTCGGACATGGCTAAAGCAATTTAGCAGCAGCAGCAACTGTAGTATGTGATACACTACAGAGAGTTGACCAGGAAAGAAAAAGACAAGAGATCCAAGGAACAAGATTTATACCAGGAGAGAGGCAACAGAGATTCTTAAGTTAATGAGGAGAGCTGTCTTGTGACAGAGCCAGGGAGGAAAAAGTTACTATTAGAGAAGAAAGTCAGAAGAGGGCTCTGGAAGAAATGCCTCCAAGAAAATGATATTTTAGAACATCTGGTGTGTTTGAAAGTATTGGAGAAAAAATTAATCATGGCAGAAATTTTAGAGGTGAATCGATGTTTGGTGCCTGTGAGAAGTCGCTGTATGATGCAAGGAACCCAACGCTGGTGCTCTGTGACAGCCTCGAGGGGTGGGATGAGGAGGGAAGTGGGAGAGAAGTTTCGGAGAGAGGGGACATTTGTATACCTATGGCTGAGTCATGTTGATGTATGGCAGAAGCTGCCGCAGTACTGTAACATAATTATCCTCCAATGAAAAATAACATTAAATTAAAAAAAGAAAAAATAAAAAGCAAATCAGTTATTAGTACCAAGAGAAAGAAATAAAAACTGTACAAGAAGGAAAATAGGAGAACATATTATGATGCTTAGTTTTGAATAATCTCCATTTCATATAAATTGTGTCCAAAGATGGAAAAGAGGCAAGTTGACTCTATTAGTCTGATGGTGCTACCATAGAAAAGTACCACAAACTGGGTAGCTTCGACAACAGAAACGTACTATTTCACAATACCAGGGACTGGGAGTCCAAAAGCAAGGTGTTGGCAGTGTTGATTCTTTCCAGAAGGAAGAGGATCTGTTCCAGGCATCTGTCCATGGGTTATAGATGGCTGTCTTCCTGGTCATTTGGCATTTTCCACATATACATTGTCTGAATTTCCCCCTTTTATAAAGAATAAGCCCACCTTACTGAGCTTACTCTAAATACTTCTGTAAAGATCCTACTTCCAAATAAGGTCACATTCAGAGTCACGGAGAGTTAGAACTTCAAAATATGAATCAGTGAGACACAATTTAGCCCATAACAAATCAACACATTTCATGAGGTTAGTATATCTTTGATATTAAAATCAAATAAGAATTTAGTTGAATAAGCACTGCTTTGTTACAGTATCATAAAGGTTTGTATAAGTCAGTTTCAAGTATGAGCAGAGAGGTAATCATCTTAAATAACTGAATCCAATAGCATACCAAAAAATTTTATAATTAACTCAGGTTTATCCTTGAAATAGAAGAATGAGTAAATCAGACATTCTATAAATATAGTTCACCACTTTAACAGACAAAAATGGAAAATCTCTGATCATTCCAGATGCAAAACACTGTTTGACAGAGTTCAATACTTCATGTTCATAATTTGAGAAAACTTAAAAAGAAAAATAGCTAAGTGTGACAAAACAATTAGATTAAAATAAAATGTAAGGTAATATCTTTGTGACATATGGCATAGAAAGACTTCTTTACTTCTTTTAATTGAAATATAGTGATTTATTCATATGTGTGTGCTAAGTTGCTTCAGTCATGTTCAACTGTGACCCCATGGACTGTAGCTCACCAGGCTCCTCTGTCCATTGGATTCTCAAGGTAAGAATACTGGAGAGGGTTGCCATAGTTGATTTATAAAGTTGTGTTAATGACTGCTGTGCAGGAAATTGATTTAGTTATATGAAGAAGGCAATGGCAACCCACTCCAGTACTCTTGCCTGGAAAATCCCATGGATGGAGGAGCCTGGTAGGCTGCAGTCCATGAGATCGCTAAGAGTCGGACACGGACACGACTGAGGGACTTCACTTTCACTTTTCACTTTCATGCATTGGAGAAGGAAATGGCAACCCACTCCAGGGTTCTTGCCTGGAGAATCCCAGGGACAGGGGAGCCTGGTGGGCTGCTGTCTATGGGGTTGCACAGAGTTGGACACGACTGACATAGCAGCAGCAGCATATATATATGTATACATTTGTTTTTTATATTTTTATTCTTTATGGTTTATCATAGGATATTGAATATAGCTCTCTGTGCTATATAGAATGATCTTGTTGTTTATCTATTCTATATATAAATGCTTACATCTGCTAATTCCAAATTCCCACTCCATTCCTCCCCCAACTCTCTCCCCCTTGGCACCACCAATCTGTTCTCTCTGTCCATGATTCTATTTCATAAATAGACTTGTTTGTGCCATATTTTAGCCTCCACGATACAAATGATATCATATGGTATTTGTCTTTCTCTTTCTGACTTACTTCGCTTAATATGATAATCTCTACTTGCATCCATGTTGCTGCAAATGGCATAATTTCATTCCTTTTCATGGTTGAGTAGTATTCCATTATATATATGTACCACATCTTTTAAAAATTATTTATTTATCTATTTTAATCAGAGGACAATCACTTCACAACACTGTGGTGGTCCCTGCCACATGTCAACACAGATCAGCCTTGAGCACACAAGCATGCCTCCCATCCTGAACCCCCCTCCACCTCCCTCCCCAACTCACCCCTCTGGCTGTCCCAGAGCACTGGCTTTGAGTGCCCTGCTTCATGCATCAAACTTGCACTGGTCATCTGTTTTACATATGGTAATATACATGTTTCAGTGTTATTCTCTCATATCATCCCACCCTTGCCTTTTCGCACATTGTCCAATAGTCTGTTCTTTATATCTGTGTCTCTTTCGCTGCCCTGCATTTAGGATCATCATTACCATCTTTCTAAATTCCATACATATGCATTAATATACTGTATTAGTGTATCTCTTTCTGACTTATTCACTCTGTATAATAGGCTCCAGTTTCATGCACCTCATTAGAAATGACTCAAATGTGTTCTTTTTTATAATTGACTAATATTACTTTATATCTGTGTCTCTTTCTCTGCCCTGCATTTAGGATCATCATTACCATCTTTCTAAATTCCATACATATGCATTAATATACTGTATTAGTGTATCTCTTTCTGACTTATTCACTCTGTATAATAGGCTCCAGTTTCATGCACCTCATTAGAAATGACTCAAATGTGTTCTTTTTTATAATTGACTAATATTCCATTATGTATATGTAACACAACTTCCTTATCTATTTGTCTACCAATGGGCATCTAGGTTGCTTCCATGTCTTGGCTATCATAAACAGTGCTGCAATGAACACTGAGGTACATGTTTCTCTTTCAATCCTTGATATGTGTGCCCAGCAGTGGGATTATTGGGTCGTATGGCATTTCTATTTCCAGTTTTTTAAGGAATCTCCACACTGTTCTCCACAGTGTTTGTACCCATTTTCTTTCTCACCACCACTGTAAGAGCATTCCCTTTTCTCCACACCCTTTCCAGCATTTATTTTTTGTAGACTTTTGGTGGCAGTCATTCTGACCAGTGTGAGATGATCCTCATTGTGGTTTTGATTTGCATTTCTCTAATAGAGTGATGCTGAGCACTTTTTCATGTGTTCATTAGCCATCTGTATGTCTTCTTTGGAGAAATATCTGTTTAGTTCTTTGGTCCGCTTTTTGATTGGGTTGTTTGTTTTTCTGGTATTGAGCTGCATGAGCTTCTTGCATATTTTGGAGATTAATTCTTTGTCAGTTGCTTCATTTGCTATTATTTTCTCAGATTCTGAAGAATGTCTTTTCACCTTGCTTATAGTTTCCTTCATTGTGAAAAGCTTTTAAGTTTAATTAGGTCCCATTTGTTCATTTTTGCTTCTATTTCCATTACTCTGGGAGGTGGGTCATAGAAGATTATGCTGTGATTTATGTCAGAGTGTTCTGCCTGTGTTTTCCTCTAGGAGTTTTATAGTTTCTGTCCTTACATTTATATCTTTAATCCACTTTGAGTTTATTTTTGTGTATGGTGTATGATGTCTATGGTGTTAAAAAGTTTCATTATTTTATAGGTGGTTGACCAGTTTTCCTAGCACCACTTGTTAATGAGATTGTCTTTTCTCCATTGTATATTTTTGCTTCCTTTGTCAAAGATATGGTGTCCATAGGTGAGTAGATTTATCTCTGGGCTCTCTATTTTCCATTGATCTGTATTTCTGTCTTTGTGCCAGCCATACTGTCTTGATGACTGTAGCTTTGTAGTAGAGTCTGAAGTCAGGGAGGTTGATTCCTCTAGTTCCATTCTTCTTTCTCAAGATTATTTGGCTATTCAAGGTTTTTTGTGTTTCCATACAAAATGTGAAATTATTTGTTCTAGTTCTATGAATAAATATCATTGGTAGCATGATAGGGATTGCATTGAATCTGTAGATTGCTTTGGGTAGTATACTCACTTTCATTATATTGATTCTTCCAATCCATGAACATGGTATATTTCTCCATTTATTTGATTTCTTTGATTTCTTTCATCTGTGTCCTATAATTTTCTCTGTATAGGCTTTTTATTTCTTTAGGTAAATTTATTCCTAGGTATTTTATTCTTTTTGTTGCAGTGGTGAATGGGATTGTTTCTGTCTTCTAATTGTTAATATACAGGAATGCAAGGGATTTCTGTGGATTAATTTTATGCCCTGTAAATTTACTATATTCATTGATTAGCTCTAGTAATTTTCTGGTGGTATCTTTAGAGTTTTCTATGTAAAGGATCATGCCATTTGCAAACAGTGAGAGTTTTGCTTCTTCTTTTTCAATCTGGATTCTTTTTATTTCTTTTTCTTCTCTGATTGCTCTGGCTAGGACTTTCATAACTATGTTGAATAGTAGTGGTGAGAGTGGGCACCTTTGTCTTGTTCCTGATTTTAGAGGAAATGCTTTCAGTTTTTCACCATTGAGGATAATGTTTGTTGTGGGCTTGTCATATATTGCTTTGTACCACATCTTCCTTATCCAGTCTGTCAATGTTTATTGTTGTTTCCATTTCTTGGCTATTGTAATAGTGCTTCTATCAACATATGTGCACATGTACCTTTTTGAATTATACTTTTGTCCAGATATATGTCTAGAAGAGGAACTGCTGGATCATATCATAATTCTATTTTTAGAACCTCCATACTATTTTTCACTGTGGTTGCGTCAACTCACATCCACACCAACAGTGTGGAAAAGGAGAATGACTTCGTAAATGGAAGTTTAAATGCATAAATCACAAGGCAGAACAAAACATCTAAACTACATATTAATATCAAATTAAGAATTTTAGTTCAATTGAGAGCACTAGGCACAAAGTTCCTATACCTATCAAAATGGGAGAAGATATTTGTGGCATCTAAACCAATAATGAATACATTTTTGAACACATAAAGAACTCTTAAAATTTGATAAAGAACTCTCATAGATAAAATGGACAAGGTAATTTATAGAAGAGGAAACCCAAGAAGTTAACAAGCATTCATCAAGGTGCTCAAAATCACTGGTAACTGGTGAAAGGCAAATTAAAACCATTAGATTGGCCAAAAAGAGAATGCTGGGTAATGCCAAGAATCAATGAGGAAGTGGGGACAGACAGACTTTCACATACTGCTAGAGCAATGGTAGGCTGGAGGCTACAGTCCATGGGGTTACAAAGAGCTGGACATCTGGACATGACTGAAGTGACTGAGCGCACACACATACTCATTATGGAAAATAATGGTACAAAGAGAATATATTATCCTTCTTGTTTAGAACCTGAAAATGTACTATTTACAAAACTAAGTAGAATCTGCACTGCTTAATAGAGCTATGATGTAGTTTTGTTCTAAGCAATGCAGCAACATGGGTGAGAGCTTCTAAAGCTTTGGAGTAACAATATAAAGTAAGATGAGACCCATTCTAATTCTACTCTATGTTCTACTCTAATTTCTACTCTATTTCGAGGTGCTTAAGGTACTAAAACCAGCTCTTTGCTACTATGTACATATTTAGCATATCAGAATGAAAATCAAAGGTCTGTCTAGTTAAAGCTATGGTTTTTCCAGTAGCCATGGACGGATGTGAGAGTTGGACTATAAAGAAAGCTGAGCACTGAAGAAGTGATGCTTTTGAACTATGGTGTTGAAGAAGACCCTTGAGAGTCCCTTAGACTGCAAGGAGATCAAATCAGTCCATCCTAAAGGAAACCAGTCCTGAATATTCATTGGAAGGACTGATGCTGAAGCTGAAACTCCAATATTTTGGCCACCTGATGTGAAGAACTGAATCACTAAGGAAAGACCCTGATGGGGAAAGATTGAAGGCAGGAGGAGAAGGGGATGACAGAGGATGAGATGGTTGGATGGCATCACCAACTAGATGGACATGAGATTGAGCAAGCTTTGGGAGTTAGTGATGGACAGGGAAGCCTGGTGTACTGAAGTCCATGGGGTCACAAAGAATTAGACACGACTGAGCGACTGAACTGAACTAAACTGAGCTGAATAAAAACCAAGGATTTTACACAAAGGCTGCTAATGGAAATCTGTTAATGGAAAAGAATTTGGTAGATATGACCACATCTAAATTAAAGACTTCAATTTTGACAAAGCAAAATATTGTGAAAAAGATATTTACGAAAGAGATGTGGAATTGGTATCTAGAATATATAAGAAGCTTTACAAACAAATAAGAAAAAGAAAGAAAATTTTAAACAAAAAAAAATGGGCAATAGACATGAACAGGCAATTGATAGATGGGGAAATATAAACAGCTACTAAGTATATCTTTCATATCAGAGACATGCAAAATTTTAAAGAGATGTTATATTATACCTATCAGATTGGTAAAAATTAGAAAGTGCTGGCAAGGATGTGGAGAAATTTCACCCTTTCTGGTGGTGAAATTATTAATTGCTGCAAATTCTATAAAGCAATCTGAAAGTACTTAATAAAGTAAAGTATGAGTATACCCTCACAACTTGGAAACTCCATGCTTGGGAATATAATCTAGAAAACATCTTGCTAAGAAATCCATAAGTAAACATGATGATAAAGTATTATTTTAGCATTATTTGTGATACCAAAAAGTTGAAAGCAATCTAACCACCCTCTAGAGAATCTAAGTACCCATTAGATATCCACTAGGGAAATGGATAAGTAAAATGGGCTGCAAGTAAGAGAGAAATGGTATATGCATTGGTATTGACATAATCTGCAGGACTCCAAAGCAATAAACTGGGTTTATACAGAGAAAAATGTGTAGCTGTCAAAACATTCTTTTAGATGAAAAGTGAAAAAAGAGAATGAGATTTTTTTTATGGATGTATAATTGCTTTACAATGTTGTGTTAGTTTCTGCTGTACAATGAAGTGAATCAGCTATAAGGATACATATATCCTTCCCTCTTGGTCCCCTCTCCACCCCTCTCCCAACCCCACCCCTCTAGGCCATCACAAAGCACTGAACTGAGCTCCTTGTGCTTTATAGCAGGTTCCCACTATCTATCTATTTTGCATATTATAGTGTATTTATGTCAAACCTAATCACTCAATTTGTCCCACCCTCCCCTTCCCCATTGTGTCCAAATGTCCATTCTCTGCATCGGTGTCTCTCTATTACTGCTCTGGAAATAGCTCCATCTATATCATTTTTCTAGACTCCACGTATACATGTTAATATACGATATTTGTTTTTCTCTTTCTAATTGACTTCACTTTACATGACAGACTCTAAGTCCATCCACATGTCTACAAATGACTTAATTTTTTCCTTTTTATGGCTGAGTAATATTCCATTGTATAGTTATAGCACATTACCACTATATGGGCTTCCCTGGTTCTCAGCTGGTAAAAAATCTGCCTGCCAATGCAGGAGATGCAGGTTCAATCTCTGGGTCGGGAAGACCCCCCTGGAGAAGGAAATGGCAACCTGCTCCAGTATTCTTGCCTGCAAATTCCATGGACAGAGGAGCCTAGCAGGGTACAGTCTATGGGGTCGCAAAGAATCAGACATGACTTATTACACATGCACACACATATACACACCATCTATATAGCTTTAAAATGCATACATAAACAACACAATAAAATCTTCCAAATAAACACTAGTAAACTAAATAAACAGGTGGAAGGTAAATAAGAAGAATCTACAGAAAAACTCTGTAAAAGCTGTTGATGGGAGTGCTGAGGGATACTAGGGATGGGGATCAAGTTAGACACAAAATAAAATAAGATAAAATAAAACTAAAATAAAATAGGGGTCTTGCAAGAATGAGTGTTTCGTGAATAATCTTAATTCTACTTCAGAATAAACAGTAATTTGGGTTCCTCTAACAACTCTCTTTATTTCTTTGTAAAGTGTTATGATCAGAAAGTATATTTTCAACTTCTTGGAAGAGTCCAGCACCAGAAAGCAAACTAGAATGGAAGGAAACAATGCCATTTATAGATTCTCTTGCCTAATCATTCATTTATATGCAGCAGTGGAACAGTGCTGGTCTAGGGAAATATTCCACTGGCTTTGAAGCAAGTTTATAGCAGATTAGTGAACTTAAACAATGGCATTTGTATAAGTTAACTTGTTTTCTCTTTGTTCACATGCAGTGATCATCATTTGGAGACTAAACACCCAATGAAATCACCCTTTGTATCTGACCAAATAATTGATTGCCAGAAAATGTGCAAACTAAAAACATTCTAACACAAGTCAGGCAGCTCCAAACCTCTATTCATCTTCTTTTTGAACAAATAGAGATCCTAAGAATGGCCTGAACCCTAAGCAAGTGCAAACTTCTGACAGAACATAAAGGTGGCACCTGAAATAATTTAAAATAGACATTATTTTCCCACTCACGTGAAGTGAAGGGAAAGTCACTCAGTCATGTCCGACTCTGTGACTGCCTGAATTATACAGTCCATGGAATTCTCTATTCCATGGCCAGAATACTGGAGTAGAAATGTTTCCCTTCTCCAGAGGATCTTCCCAACCCAGGCCTCAAACCCAGGTCTCCTGCACTGCAGGCAGATTCTTTACCAGCTGAGCCACAGTTCAGTTCCGTTCAGTCACTCAGTCGTGTCCAACTTTTTGCAACCCCATGAATCGCAGCACACCAGGCCTCTCTGTCCATCACCATCTCCAGGAGTGCACTCAGACTCACAGCCATCGAGTCCGTGATGCCATCCAGCCATCTCATCCTCGGTCTCCCCTTCTCCTCCTGCCCCCAATCACTCCCAGCATGAGAGTCTTTTCTAGTGAGTCAACTCTTTGCATGAGGTGGCCAAAGTACTGGAATTTCAGCTTTAGCATCATTCCTTCCAAAGAACACCCAGGGCTGATCTCCTTCAGAATGGACTGGTTGGATCTCCTTGCAGTCCAAGGGACTCTCAAGAGTCTTCTCCAACACCACAGTTCAAAAGCATCAATTCTTCAGTGCTCAGCCTTCTTCACAGTCCATCCATTCACATCCATTCACATCCATACATGACCACTGGAAAACCATAGCCTTGACTAGACGGACCTTAGTCGGCAAAGTAATGTCTCTGCTTTTGAATATGCTATCTAGGTTGGTCATAACTTTTCTTCTAAGGAGTAAGTGTCTTTTAATTTCATGGCTGCAGTCACCATCTGCAGTGATTTTGGAGCCCAAAAAAATAAAGTCTGACACTGTTTCCACTGTTTCCTCATCTATGTCCCATGAATGACCACAGGAAAAACCATAGCCTTGACTAGACGGACCTTAGTTGGCAAAGTAATGTCTCTGCTTTTGAATATACTATCTAGGTTGGTCATAACTTTTCTTCCAAGGAGTAATTGTCTTTTAATTTCATGCCTGCAATCACCATTTGCAGTAATTTTGGAGCCCACAAAAATAAAATCTGACACTGTTTCTACTGTTTCCCCATCTATTTCCCATGAAGCAATGGGACCGGATGCCATGATCTTTGTTTTCTGAATGTTGAGCTTTAAGCCAACTTTTTCAGTCTCCTCTTGTCAAGGCTATGATTTTTCCAGTGGTCATGTATGGATGTGAGAGTTGGACTGTGAAGAAAGCTGAGCGCTGAAGAATTGATGCTTTTAAACTGTGGTGTTGGAGAAGACTCTTGAGAGTCCCTTGGACTGCAAGGAGAGCCAACCAGTCTATTCTGAAGGAGATTAGCCCTGGGTGTTCTTTGGAAGGAATGATGCTAAAGCTGAAACTCCAGTACTTTGGCCACCTCATGCAAAGAGTTGACTCATTGGAAAAGACCCTGATGCTGGTAGAGATTGGAGGCAGGAGGAAAGGGGATGACAGAGGATGAGATGGCTGGATGGCATCACCAACTCAATGGACGGGAGTTTGAGTGAACTCTGAAGATGATGATGGACAGGGAGGCCTGGCGTGCTACGATTCATGGGGTCACAAAGAGTCAGACACGACTGAGAGACTGAATTGAACTGAACTGAGCAGCATTTAAAAATACTATGGATAAAGTAGCTTCAGACACAGGAGAATGATGGATAGTAAAAGGAAGGGTAAGTTACTGAAAAAAACTGGAAAGAAGCAGTCAGAGCTATAGTTAGGAATCATTTCCAGGTCTAAAAGGATACCAGGCCAGCAGTGGTTTTATAGAATGATACATCCATTGGTACCTCTGTCTTTTGGAATGAGCAGAGGGTGAACATTTACAGTAGGTAGATACTCTGCTATCTTATATTTTTGTACTAGAGAAGTTTTCCTTTGTCTGTCCACAAATTGGCTTACTCTTGTGCATGTCCCTAGGCAGTCATTGACATGAGAGCTCGGTTTTGCACAAAATCAATGGCTCAGAAATCAGTTATTCTAAGAACCAGTTCCTTCTGTGACCCTGGATGACTCATTCTTTGTCTCCATTTCCTCACCAAAAAAATAAAATAAACGCAAAACCACCTGCCAAGGAGATTCTGCTGTAGCATTTATCGGCCTTCCTCAGCTAAGTAAAACTTTTTTTTTCCCCTTTTCCTGCTTCTTGTTCTTTATGTACTTTGAAAAAATCAGAAGCACCAATATCCTGGGGTCATTATGCATTTGCAATGAAAAGAAAGGAATAAGACTATAACTAGGAAAAAATAAAGAATATTTCTTATTCTTGATATTCCATGTTGGAGTTAGCACCCAGCCTCATTAGTAAGACCGTCGCTGTTGTTAGGTTGCCATACTTCTATTGTGTGTTTCCTTCTTTTCTTAGTTGGTAAGACTTTTTTGTAAGCTTGAATATTTAGCCTGCATTGTGTTCTAACAGAAATTTCATGTAATTCTGAACACCAAGCTGATTTTTCTTTGCACTCTGATTCTTAGCTGTGGGATGCCTTTGGTCTGGCATGTTTACCTAGCGACCACTTCCTTCTCTTGATTCTTTGGGGAAAAAAAATAAGAAATTGACTGACACCTTTTCTACACATAAAGAATCAACCTGCTGAACTTAGGAATTACTATTTCCTGATGTTTCCTAATAACCCTGAACTCATTAACACTTACACTGGATATCTTGGTGTGTTTATCATGGGTAGGCTAAAAGAAAAACAGTTTAATAATGTTTAACCTAGTATTTTGTGCTGTTTTGATGGATTTAGGAAAAACTGTGAGTGTCGCTGCTCTAATAGGTACTATGAATTACTATGAATAAATTTTCTTTGTGATATAGTTGCCATGCTTGAGAAATTCTAACATAATCAATGTAATTCTCCAGTAAGAACACTAGGTTTATACAGCATATACCATTGTCACTTTAAACATTTTCTAACTGGAAGAGATCTTAGTGATTATGCAATTTCTGTTACAGATAAGGAAACTGAGATGCAGAGAAATAAAGTGAGTCTCCTAAGTCTGCTGGTGAACAGTTCCTTTCTAATTGGCCAGCACCCTTTCTACTATACCAGCTCAAGTTCTTCTAGTTCCCCTCCCATGATCTCATGTGTAAACATAATATGCAGATCACCATATGCAATATGGTGATCATTTTGCAGTATATACAAATATCAAGCCATTGTGTTGTACAACTGAAACTATCTATCATAATGTGATATGTCAATTATACCTCAATAAAAATTTTTTTAAATATAGATCAGAAATAGTGTTATAACACTGAAGAATTATGCTTCTATCAGTTTAAACTTGGGACTTGTCTATAATCCTAATCTTGTGAGCAGAAAATGCATGTAGATTTATAGACATCACTTATTTCTTTTGCACAAAGATGCCCTTGATTGTAAATTGCATAGTTATGAAATTTTATATATACTGAAAGAACTGTTTCAAACTTATTTAGACACTGATCTAAGATGCCTTACTCTTGTGTTTAAATAAAAAGAAGATATAAACAAGACCAGTGGTATTTCTAGCAGTTCCTTCTTTGCAGTATTCAATTCTTCTGAATCATTTTTGCGCTTGTAGTTATTGCCATACATGTTTTTTCACTCAGTGTTCTTTATGCCACCAGGAATAGCAGTGATGTGGTATTTCTGGGAAAAGTGCTCTGTTAGAGTCTTGGGACTTTTTTCCCAAGCCACAGACATTCTTTCTGTAAATATTGCTGTGCATATCCAGGTAAAGACAACTGTGCCTCTACTGCCACCTGGTAACAGCAGGTGTTAAAATGCTCAAAAAATTAAAGAAAAAACAAAAGAAAAGAAAGGAGAAAGAAGGAAGAAAGAGAAAATATAAGGAAGTCTTGGAAGCAGTGTCATATGGCATGCCATTTGACATTTGTTCCTAGCATTCTTTCTCTGTTCATTGTATGATTGTATGTGTGTGTGTGTGTGTGTGTGTGTGTGTGTGTGTGTGTGTGTGTGTGTGTTACTAACATCTCCAAAGAGTTCTGACTAATGCATGGGGCACCCCAAAGCATATCCAAAGAGTATTCCATAGGTTTAAACATATACAGGGCAGTAAAAAGAAAAAATTGCGTGCATTGTCAGATAATTTTCTTCACCAGTGTGGACTAAAAGGAATATTGAGGAAACAGAAAAGGAAAGATCCAAGACATGACAGAGTTTATTAAATAAAGTTGGAGTTTTGAAATTTAGCCTGTAAAGTATATTCAGAAAGTAATACCATGTTTTCTAGTGGAATCAATCCCTAGCTCCTTCTGCAGATGCTGCCAATAACGTGGGTCAGTAATGCTCTCTGTGCCTTGGAGCACAGAGACTGGACAAAGTGCCCAGTCTCCCATAGATGCCCCCATAGGTACTACCATTTGCTGGGACGATACACCTCTGAAACCTACTTGTCAAGCTGGCTGACACTGAAGGAAGCAACTAAATAATGCAAGCTTGCTTTCTATTTCCCACTCCAGTCACAGCTCGTGACGTAGGAGGAAAGGTTAGAATGTAGTTTGTCACTTGCCTTTCACAGAAACTGCCACAGTTGCTTGGTTAGGTATGTCTTTAAGGAAAGCTCAGGAGTTTGGTTGATGGAAATGTGTATGTGTGTGTGTGTGTGTGTGTGTGTTTACTCATCAGCTAGGGTAACTACACAATTTATCCTTTAAAATGAGATGTTTTTTTAAACTGAAAGGGACACTAGTAATTAACACTCAGGAACAAGTGCAATCCCATCTATTAATAGTATAACCTGGACAGTGATTTTTATTCAACCTTCTAGCTTCCCCAATGGCACCAGTGATAAAGAACACTCCAGCCAGTTCAAGAAGTGCAAGAGACATGGGTTCAGTTCCTGGGTTGAGAAGATCCTCTGGAGAAGGAAATGACAACCCATTCCAGTATTTTTGCCTGGAGAATCCCATGGACAGCGGAGCCTGGCAGCTACAGTTCATGGGATCGCAAAGAGTTGGACACGACTGAAGTGATTTAACAGCAACACGATAGTGCTTTTTTATTCAACTTGTTAGTCAAGCTTGCTGTCACCTACTAAGCCAAGGTTCAGCTCTTCTCCATGCTCCTGGGCAGCAGAGTGACGCAGGTGCTCAGTGACTGTTGAGTATCGCAGAAAACAGCATGACCAAGGAGATGGCTGTGAACACACAAGAAAACGACGGACCTTTTCATTCTTTCTCATGGTGAGTGGCCACCTATACTTCCTGAGCAGACCTCTCAGAAGACTGGGCAGATACATAGTCACACTCCAGAGCAGAAGAGGCCTGCCAAGCCATCTGACACAAGTGTGCACAGTCGTCGTGGTCCTGCCGGTTGCTGCGCAGACTTGGGGGCATGACTTACAAGAGACTGAGACAGGGTCACGTCTGTCAGAGGCAGGTGAAACAGAGCAAGAAGTGCTCTGAGGCTTCCTCAGGGACCCACACCCAGATCCTGGCGTGTGTGTGTGTGTGTGTGTGTGTGTGTGTGTGTGTGTGTGTGAGGGGAAAGGTTGTCCAACACCTCGGTGTTACCAGTTGGCATAGGGAAGTGTCCAGGGGTTCAGGCAAGTTGCTGCCTTCCCCCCTCCCTGTCTCTGTGAGATATCCTTCTTTATGGAAGGAAAGCAGCATCTCAGAATCACGTGCCCCAGACATCACAGCCGCCACACAAGGAGGCATGAGAAGCGTGGCGGACCCATTCCCATCACATCTCTGTCACAGAGGGACTCTGGCCTTGGAGGAACCCCCTCTTCCTGTCCCTCCCGCCCCTTCCTCCCTTTCTTAAAAGTTCCTCACCTCAGTCCCTGGGCCTCTGAGTCTCTAGCAAGATTGTTGCTTAGTCACTAACTCATGTCTGACTCTTTGGGACACCATGGACTGTAGCCTGTCCTCTGTCCATGAAATTTCCCAGGCAAGAGTACTGGAGTGGGTTGCCATTTCTTCCTCCAGGGGATCTTCCCAACCCAGGGATCAAACCTGAATCTCCTGCACTGCAGGTGGATTCTTTACCACTGAGTACCTGGAAGCCCAAGAACACTGGCGTGGGCTGCCATTTCCTTCCCATTCTAGCAAGATTCACTGATTTTTACATTGTTTCCTCTTGTCTCCTTTTCTCTTTCCTTCCCTAAGGAGGTGGAAAGCTGAGTTGGAAGGGGACAGGAGCAGAAAATGCAGTGGAAGTTTGGGGAGGACACCCCCTGACTGAACGCTGCTGCTGCTGGAGCAATGATGGGGGTGGGGTTGAAAGGAAGATTCGACCAGTCTGTTCACACTAACGCCCCAGGTGCCTCATTCTTGGCAGGGTTTCCTGAGCTGGAGTGTGGTGGGGAGTATTTCCCATCCCAGAAAGAGAACTCGTGAGAGGTGGATGAGACCCTGAACTCTGGGCCAGCAGGGGGCCAGATGGGAGACCCTCCAACTGAAGGGTGAGCTGAGCAGTGTTGGCAGAGGAACTCTGAGGGGCTGGAGAAGGGAGGGTGGGCACAGAGGTCATGAGACCGAAGTATCAGAGTCCGTGAAAATGGAACTGAGACACTGCTAAGAGACAGAGTGGAGGGGAGAGATCTGGGTCTTGACCCCTGGCTCTTGGGTACTTTACCTCTACAGGCCAGGAGTGTGGTTTAGCTAATCTCTAAGCCAGCATTGAACAGATAGCGCTGAGAGGGATGGGGGTGGGATAAAGGAAGCACAGTTTAGAAGTAGGTGATATTCTTGCTTAAAGCCTTCACCTCCACGTTTGGAGACCCCTTTGATCAACTATATAGGTTTGTTTTTTTTTTTTTTTTAAATTGTAGCTCAGTCAGGTCTGACTCTTTGCAACCCCATGGACTATAGCCTGTCAGGCTCCTCTGTCCATGGAATTCTCCAGGCAGAAATACTGGAGCAGGTTGCCATTCCCTTCTCCAGGTTTTTCCCAACCCAGGGATTGAACCTTGGTCTCCTGCGTTGCAGGAAGATCCTTTTACTGTCCGAGCTGTATCATTACCATAGGCAATTCCCAAGTCCTACCTAGGCCTGCCCGTCTAGGAGGGGATCTTGCTCCAAGCTCATCTCTCAGGCCCATTTCTCCTTACTCCCCTTCTTTCAGTCAATGCCATGTACTGGTGGTAAAAGTGTATCCAAGTTAATTCATTGATTGTTCAGTGTTTTTTAACTTGTTAACATCTAGTCCTCAAAATGTTATTATCTGAAACATAAAGACACTTGATACTGATCAACTCTATGTGTATTGGAGGCCAGTTGACGTGGGTTCAAACTCAAATGCTTGCTGTGTGGCCCTGGACACATTATCTAACTTCCCAGATTCTGTATCTGTACACCTGGGAAACATGTGTATTTCACTCAGAATTGTATATAAATTGCTTAGCCAATACCTGGGTGCCAAGTAGATGCTAAATAATTAGCCTTCCCTTTACTCTTTTCAAATTCCTCAAAACCGTAGATCAGTTTTCCCTGTTTAGTGATTAGAAGATAGTTTTTATTTGATTAGCGTATACTAAAAGAAATGAGGTCAAGTAATCTTGCTGCTGCTGCGGCTGCTAAGTCACTTCAGTCGTGTCTGACTCTGTGCGACCCCATAGACCAGGCTCCCCCGTCCCTGGGATTCTCCAGGCAAGAACACTGGAGGGGGTTGCCATTTCCTTCTCCAATGCATGAAAGTGAAAAGTGAAAGTGAAGTCGCTCAGTCATGTCTGACTCTTAGCGAGTCCATGAACTGCAGCCCACCAGGCTCCTCCATCCATGGAATTTTCCAGGCAAGAGTACTGGAGTGGGGTGCCTTTGTAAAGATCAGATTTTGGGGGGCTTCCCTGGTGGCTCAAACAGGAAAGCGTCTGCCTTCAATGCGGGAGACCCAGGTTCAATTCCTGGGTTGGGAAGATCCCCTGGAGATCCACTCCAGCACTCTTGCCTGGAAAATCCCATGGACAGAGGAGCCTGATAGGCTACAGTCTGTGGGGGTAGCAAAGAGTCAGAAATGACTTCACTTTCACTTCAATCTTAAAGATCAGATTAATTTTAAAAATTATTGTCAATAACTTATTGACAAAAAGTTTGAACTTATTGCTTCAAATTACACTATTTTGATTATTTGGAGTAAAACAGCAACTAATATTTAAACTTTCACTTATAGAGTGAAAAATGAAATGTTTTGTCTGTTTCTAGTTATTTTTTAAATAATAAAAACAGTAATTAACTATGCCTCATCATTACAAAAGGGCCATCTGACTGCTCTGTAGCAGAAGCAACCAAGAAAATAAGGGCAGGGTGGATTTTTATGACAGTGCTCTTTAGAGAAAGGAAGAAGATCATAAATAGCTATGATTCACAGTTTTAGACATTTAGAAAATTAAAGAAAGGAATAAAAAGAGAATTAGATAAAAGTAGTCAAAAAGTATAATATAAATAAGTACCAGGAATACCGTTACAACATGAAGACTGTAGCTGCACTGCTGTATGGTATATTTGAAAGTTGTTCAGAAAGTAAATCCTAAGAGTTCTCATCACAGGGGAAAAAAAGCTTTTTCGAGGGATATTAATATGAGATGATGGATGTTAACTAAACTTATTGTGCTAATATTTGTAAGTAAATTAAAAAAAACAGTGCTATATGTTAACTATATCTCAATAAAACTGGGGAAAAAGGAAATTTTAAGTTATTTATTCATACATGGAAAATCAAAGTTCTTCAGCCATGTGATAACAAACTTAGGTCTATGAGATCTGAACCTATAGGCCCAGAACATCTTTCTTGCAGAGTTTGGCAGAACTTGATTTGTTAGCATTCTTTCTATAAACAGTCCACATCAATGGGGTATATGAATTCACTGTAGTAATAAGTAGACTGAAAATATTAGCCGCTCAGTTGTGTCCAACTCATTGTGACCCTGTGGACTGTAGCCTGCAAGGCTCCTCTCTCCATGGGGTTCTCCAGGCAAGAATGCTGGAGTGGGTAGCCATTTCCTTTTCCAGGGGATCTTCCCGACCCAGGGATCAAACCTGGATCTCCCACTTGCAGGCAGATTCTTTACCATCTGAGCCTAATAAAATCAGGGGTAAATAATCATTCCCCTAGAGAATTGGTCAGTGTTTTTGTTTTTGTTGTTTTGTTTGATTGGCTGGTTCACATCTGAGAGTTGAGAGGATACAAGAAAAGAAAGCATGTGGAAAAGGTTCTAGAGGGTTGGAGGGAGAAAGCTTTCCCTTCGTCTTTCTGCTGCAGCCCTCCCCACATGGGGAGCAGAGAAAAGCCAATTCAGTGACAAGGAAAGGTTTAATGAACTTCTCAGAATACCCCACCACTGCCTGAATTAACCAAATGTGCACCAAGCTGATAATAAAAAAACTACCGGGTTTGACTTTGAGAGGCCTTGGTTCTTGGCCCCCGAGTGTAAAACAGTTCCTTTCCCCCACAACAAATTTCTTTCCTGAGAATGTTTTCAGTGGGAGATAATGCAGAGAAGGTGTACAATACCACAGGCTGTCAAAGAAGCGAAGCCGGGGTCTCTTCTAGTGGGTGGTAGGTAAGAATTACTAATCCAATCTGCTTGAGTTAACTCAAAACAAGGATTAGTGTAAAGTTCCAGAATATGTTAATCTTCCTTTATAGAAGTAAACTTCAGGCTGCCACCAACCCCCTGGTTTATAGTTCCTGGGAACAATGAGCCAATTAAACTTGAGAGGGAAAAAGGATCTTGCCCAAGTTTACTGATTGTTACCTAATACTTTGAGTCGCTTTGATTCTTGATTATTTGGCTTTGTGTCTCAGACACAGGAAATAAAACATCATTTATTATTCATTAGAATGTCCCTAAGTACAGTATACCTCCTAATTAAACACATACTATTGTGAGCTGGTATTTTTCATCTCCTGCCTTATTAAAGAGGCAGTTTAAAATGGCTTTTGTATACAGCTGATATTGCTTTGCCAAATACGTCTGTCAATATTAATATACGTTTTTTTTGAAAACATATTTAGAGCTTACATGATTAATGAGTGGAACAAATTGTAAGTTATTTGGATTCAGACCCACTTGGTAGAGATTTTCAAATAGACTATTTTCAGATTAAAAACATCATATGAAAGACTAGAAAATTATCACCCCTTCTCCCTAACACTCTGACACTGTTATGTAGGGGGATTTTTTCCATCTAAACTAAAATTGTTGACACTAAATTAATTTTTAAAAGGATTTGGTACCCAAAAACATTTTGAAAAATTTGTTTTCTGTAAGTAATGATTGGCTTATTTTATTGAAATATAGGATAGGGAATAGATGTTGTAAAATATCAATTACTTTAATCATTAGCAGTCAGATAGTTGTCTAGAAAATATTCCAATAACTAAGTAATGACAACCAATACTTATTAGACACTTGCTAGGTTCAAAGCACTTTACATGTGTTTCCTTTTCTTACACGATTCATATTAACCTTACAGTTTAAAATTACTTTGAAGTTTGAAATGTATGTACTCACATAATTTCTCAAGTGATCTTCAGTTAGAGAATGTGTTAATATATTTTTATAACAAGTTTTTAAAAAAGCTTAAAACTAATTTCTTAACTAATGAAATCTGCAAGCAGGCAATTTTAGAATTCTATATCTTTCAAAAGATATTTTCATTAGGAATCAAATTTTAGGTGTCTGAATCATTTAAAACTCATTGTATTTAAACTGATTTATATTATTCAGGTTAAATAATGGCTTGATATCATTACTTGAATTTTATTTTCTACAACCAGCTTTCTTGTTTTGTTTGATTTTCAGCATCAGAAATTTAGAGAAATAAATCTCAAAAAAAAAAAAAATCCCTTAAGTTTAAAAATCTCAGTTCTCTTTTCTCATCAATGCCCATGTGTGAACTCCCCACATGTCAACAGCAGCAAAGTCTCCCACGACTAGGCTGACGTGAGTCTGTGTCAAGAACTTGGGCTTTGTGGTTAAGACAGCCTAGTAATATTCTCAAAGAACTAGAAACTGCTTACCTTTCAAGTACATGAAAACTTGTGTGTGTTTTTTTTTTTAATTTTTGGATTTTATTTGCAGTATCAATATGCAAATTTATTTATTATACATTGACTCTCATTGAAATGAAAATGAAAAAGGCAATACTATTTCTTTAATATGGTTCACTAACCCTGTTCACACCGAGTTACTGACGCTCAGTAGGAGTTTGCCAACAGCAGTTCTACTCAACCCTTCACGATTATGGAGGATTTAATTATAATTGAAAATGTAAAAAGGAAAAAAAAGAACACAATATAATCCAAAAATCAATTTTGCATAGAATTTAATAACAGATAAAAGCTTGAAATTCTATAACTAACAAATGAAAAATGTCAGCGCTAGGAAATAAGGCTCTCTCAGCATCAGTCCTACACCTGTGTAGATGCTTCCCGATCTGGCTTCTTTCATACACTTCATGACAAAGGAACTGGTCTCACACTGAGGCATGGCAAATACATTATGAAATAAAGGCAGGCACTGTAAACAATACAAGCCATGTGAGATAAAGGCAAAAACAGGGCTGCAAAGAGACTCAGTTTCTTCCTCTCTTACGTTAAAGCAGAGATTCCTTGCATCTGCGGCCTCTGGTTTTTAGATTCCACATCTTGTGCCTGCTGTGAAATGTATGGGGAATAGCCATCAGTGGTTGCCCACAAAGTTAAAATAGCTTGGTAATGGTTTATCTCTCGGATGGTTTTTCTGTATCTGCCATCACACCAACAGAAAAATCTCAGGAGAGAGTAAGTGAGGTTTCCTTGTTTAGCTTGAATGCCCTCAGGAGGGGCTCATGAGTGTGGGCCTGCTCTCTGTTTTATACATTACATAAAACTCCTGATTCATTACAGTAAAACGTTAGCATTTATTATTTGAAGTATAGTGTGTGTTTCTATTTTTTTGGTGCAATAATCCATTATCTGAGAAAGTTGATGGTTTGGTTGTTTTTAAAAAGTGGACAGTGATAAAATATAGAGGTTTATGAAATGGTGCTGGACCGTCACCCGGATTCACACCAGTAATAATGAAACCGCACTATGGTGCTGCTGAGGGGAGCAGCAGATCATTTGCTCGAAAAGCTGACTTTTTAATTTAAACAAAAGCCTTGACAAAGTAAAAGTGGGTCTTAAAGGCAGTTTAATCAGTCAGGCGAGAGATGTCTAATGAAGCTGCCAGACAGGTCTGCGGTCAGGCTATTTAGCCATCCTGTTTACAGCTCCCGGAGTGAGATTAGCTCCGTATCTGAAGACACAAACTTGGTCAAAATTCCTCTGTCTGGGATGGCTGTAAATTTTAAGAATTTGACAGATTATTTTATTGCCGGGATGATGGCTTGGAAAACTTGACATGTAAGACTTTAGTTCCTTGAGATCTCCCTTCTTTCCACTGGACCTAGAGAGCATGTATCAATGCAACTGATACATATATACAATCAATATGCATCTCTCTATATATTGATATATATTGGATCAATATATATCAATGCAATTATATACATTTTAAAATTATGTTTATATAATAAAAAGAGAAAATATGTATATATATCTATATAAATATGTCTATCAAAACATTGCTAAATGGGTTTTTACATTTTCTTCATATGTTATTTCATCCAATACTTTCAAGGAAAAATTGTCATTTTGGCCTGTTCTTCAGCTAAAAGTTCTTTCCAAAGATGTTTTGATTGAGGAAAGCTCTCTTATATGTCAGTGTGACCATATCCTGTTACAGTTATTAATTAGTTTGTCTATGATTTGAATTTCCATTACATTGTACCTTTTGCTACCAGGGAAGATTTGAGTGTGAGTTTTGAAAAGGCCTTCCTCTGTTGGTAGTATTTGCTAAATACTAGGGAATTTCAGTGGGAAAAGGCAATGGCAACCCACTCCAGTACTCTTGCCTGGAAAATCCCATGGGCAGAGGAGCCTGCAGTCCATGGGGTCGCAAAGAGTCAAGGACACGACTGAGCAACTTCACTTTCACTTTTCACTTTCATACACTGGAGAAGGAAATGGCAATCCACTCCAGTGTTCTTGCCTGGAGAATTCCTGGGACGGGGGAGCCTGGTGGGCTGCCGTCTATGGGATCGCACAGAGTCGAACACGACTGAAGCGACTTAGCAGCAGGGGATTTCAGTAAGTCATTCTTCTGCTGCACAGGTATTCTTCGCATTGTTAAACTTTAACTCTCTTTTGAAATAAATCTTCACTGAGTGTTTAGTTGAGGACATGCAACATAACCTTTTTATTATTGGTTTTCACCAACCTTATTTAAAAAAATAATTACAGGAAAGGGAATTCTCACCCTGGGGAAAAAAATAATGTTTGTGAGATTTTTTTTTTTAATTCGTTGTATTTATTTGCTGAAAATGGCATGCAGTTGTGCATAAACACTAATATTATCCACTTTGTTTCCTGTTAATAATCTAGGGAAGCCTCAGCCTAATCTCTCACTGATTTCATGCCGAAAGCACAAATGTATTGCTTTTGTTTTACTACGTGTTTTATTCCATCGGTTGGAAGCCTAGTAAGTCAATATTCATCACATTTATAAATTGTGAATCACTAGGGGAAACATCATATGGGGGAAAAGCTTGAGCATCATTTTTTCTTGACTGTTTTAAAGTGTGGTCTCTCTGATGTTAATTTATTTCTTTTGAGCTAAAATAATGCCATTTGCATGATTTTTCATTAAGAAAACTTTTTAAAAAACTATGTGTTTTTCAAAGTTGTTCGTTTGCCCCCAACCTCTCTATAATTGCCTTGTCATGATTATCATTTTCCTTTCACTGTTGCTTTCTATGGAAGCCCCAGGAAAGAGTTCCTAAAAATTAAATTTCATGCTTGCATGTGTTTCTGTGATCTGCAGCGTGTATGATCTCTGAGTGGAAAACTTCTCTAAAAATAAATGGATTACCCTTTTTACTACACTGTCTGATGTCTCTTCAACAGATAGCACTGCTTCCTGTGATCTCTAACCCACCACAATTGAAATGACAAGCGTTGAAATGGGAGCCTCACGGTGGCGCCCTCTACCTTTGCCGGCCTCTTCTGCAGTAGGGAGCCAGAGGTTCCCGCTGCAGAGCGCCGTTCTCAAACTTGCATGAGGACCGGACCCCTTTAAATGCGGAAAAGCATCTTCATGCACTCCACAGTATATCAGTGGAGTCCACTTCGGAAAACACCAGCTTAAAAGGAAGGATCTTATTCTGCATCAATGCCTTTCAATTGAGAATTTTAACTGCAAAGTAAAGTTCCTGGTAACTGCTAAAAAGTTAATTTTTTACATCTTTCCTGCTATTTAAATAAAACAATGAAAAGTATTTTCAACATTTTGAAAAGTAAAAGTCTCAGAACCCTGAGAACGTGTCCATGGACCACTATCCGAAAACCTCCTTTTCCTTTTGCAAGGACTTGCATCACTTGCTGGCAGAAGGGCATTTGACCTTTCATAAACTGCTCTGTAAATATCATCCACTGCTTAGTTTGTGAAAGACTAATGTGTTTCCACTAATAAAACTGTCTTTCCAGGGTTGCTGCTTCCTAGAATATCGCTTGTTTTCCTATTGCACTTTCCTATTGCTGGTGTGTGTTTTTTTTAAAGGCAACTAAATTTGTCTAAGGGATTGCTGTTTGAGGCAATCCAAGGAATTTTAATCACGAACCAATGAGAAAGTAAGTCTCTAATGGGGAAAACAATGTAACACAGTAGCAGACCTCAAAAATACTGACCAAGTACATTTTCTAATATTTGATCCTTTAACAAGAGAATCAACTGCATTTGTTTATAAAAACGTTTTTAAGCAAATGTTAAAAATAAGTATTTCTTATGTGATAACAGTTCCTGTATTAAGTAATATTGACAAGTAATAGTTGGCTTTTCTCACCTCGTGGCAATCAAGAAGTTAGACTTTCTTATGACTAAATGATGTCCCTGAAGGATCTGTTCTCTCAAAGAGGTTAAATTATTCAATACAAGGGGATGGTGAAGAGATGAAGACTCGAATTTTGGCATCCCTGTAACCTTTTGTTTGTAGTAGAGGAAGGAGAGACAAACAAACTAACAGATCTACTAATAAATGAGCTGTGAATCACAGTCTTAGGGCCATATTCTCAAATATACTAGGAGCTCCCTGGGTCCTGCACAGCTCTTGGAATGCTACGGTAATAAGCTCACAGCCACAGGTGTGGCTAGCACTGTTGTCTATCTCTGAGCCAACTCACTCACCTCAAAAGCAAATACTGACGGTGACTCATATGTCACTGTGGGAACGTACCATGAAACCAACAGAAAGAAAAGTAGTAAACATGTCATATGATAAGCACATGCTATGATGCATAGCTTCAGCTTTTCAATAGCTGGGTTTTATGACAGTAACCACAACATGAATGGCTTTGGGAAAGAGAACAAATAAGGTCAACTTGGAGACTGAAAGAATCCATCAGTCAAATGGTCTTCTTTTCAAAGCACAGCTATCTGTGCGGGGCTCGAGTGAAGAACTTGGCACCAGAAGACTGCTCATCCTAGTAGCTTCAAAGATCAAAATCAAACCATTAAGTTTGGATTGAAACTCATGTTGATTGGTCAATGAAGTTTCGTAAGTGAACTCTCTGTGATGAAACTTAGGAAAGATATTTTAATTAACCTGGTATTTAATCAGGCTGTGTGTTCTAGACGATCCCAAGTAATCTGTCATAAAAGCCTAAAAATTAGGAGCCTCATTTCCTAAGAGGCTCAGTATACCCCTTGTGAAAGAATAAGTACTGATTCTTTTATGCAGTTATTTGCTGGACTTACAATACTACATCAAAAATATTTTAAAGTTTTTATATGAAATTAAAATTATCTCCTCGGTGTACCATAGTGTTATTCTTAGTTTTACATATTCAGCAATTCTCAAAAAAAAAAAAAAATTAACCCCTTAGCCATTTCTTTCAGTTTAAAAGTATAATGCCACTGGGCTAGTATTATTTTATTAAATGAGAATGTTGTAGCTGAGGATAGGTATTTTGTCTTGTCTTCTCATGTATCCTCAGCAGCACCTGACATATAGGAGCTCAATAAATAGCTGTTGAATGAATGAGTGAATTCTGTGCTAAGCTGATAAAAGATTATATTTTAGTTATATAATAATGTGAAGACTATAATTATGGTTGTCACAATAAAAACAGAACTTGCCTTTTGATGTTTCTATCTCCCTAAATATGAACAGGGAGTTCCTAGCCCATCCTTTTAAAATATTTATTTACCGATTTAGCCTGTGTCGGGTCTTAGTTGCGAGCCTGGTGGCATGCAGGCTTCCCTAGCTGTGGAGCGCAGGCTCCAGAATGTGTGGGCTCTGTAGCTGAGGCATGGCACACAGGCTTAGTTGCCCCATAGTGTGTGGAATCTTCCCAGACTGGGGATCGAACCAACGTTCCCTGCCTTGCAAGGCAGATTCTTAACCACTGGACCACCAGGAAAGGCCCCTAGCCTTTTAATGTTGTTGCATCTAACATAAAAAGTGATTCTTCTCTTGCCTTGGGTAACTTTCTGCTTTCAAAAACAATCTTATTCAAATGAATGCTCATCAGGGAAATGTCTGTTTTTAAGTAATTCTTAAGGAATTCCTTTATGTTTTATGATTGCTGCTCTGATCCTTTCCATAATATGTATGTTTGCATGTGAAATTGGGAGTATAGTTCTACCTATGATCTACAGGAGCAAAGTGCAGTATATATTTGATGTGGAAGAGCTCCAGCTTGTATGAATGTGCTGTCTACATAACATTAGTCTGTAGGTACATATGGAAGTGAGCTGGCAAAAATTAAAAGCTCTACAAGATGTCTAAGGAAGAATCATCTTAATTCTTTCAGAAATTCACTCTATGACATCTTAGCACTCAAATATTTCCAATTGTGCATTTTTCTGTCAAGTAGAAAAGCATGTATACTAGGGGCAAGAGAATTATTGTCAGTGCTTAAAATTTTTGACAGTGCAGTCCAGGTAGAGGAGAGACATTTCATCAACAAGTGTACACTGTGCCAAGATCTGTATAAGGTACTTTAGAAATTTAAAACAGAGGGAAATTAAAAGATCTGCCTTAAGTAATTGAATTCAGTTCTCTTGTAGGAGAACTGAGGCACACGTGCATGCGTATGTGTGTGTGTGTGTGTGTACACACAGACACACACAAATTAATAAGAGAATAATTAAAAACAACACATGAATAATAATAATTGCAAGATGGCAAGATTAAAAGCTTATATAGAAATCCACGAGTACAAAGTGCTTTCTGAGAGTGGAATTCGTCAGGAAAAGCCCTCTGAAGTAGTGGGATTTGAAGAGCTCTTGATAAATGCAATATTTTATGTTGCTTTTTATTCAACAAATGTTTGTGAAGTAAGTGCCTCTGTGGGCTGGATCCTCAGTCTATGAACATCTAGGATGACAGAATGAATGAGGCAAGGTCATAATCCCAAGTTTTAATGTTCATTTTGACCCTAACCTTTTCTGTGTTCTGTATCATATTAGAATTTTCACTTGACAATTTTTAGATCTAGGGACAGATGTTGACTTTCCTGTCACTGCATAAGCAGGGAGAATTAAAAGAGAATTAACAAAGTCTGTTATCTAAGGTGTATCATTAGAGCTAATGTAGAATAGACAGCCCCAAATTCTGTGCCAACAAGGAGCACGGCGAACATCTCAAGCTCACATGGACTTCTCAAACTCGTCCAGCAGTTTGGCCTATTCTGTCAAAAAAGTATTCAGATCAGCTGTTTGCCATTTGCTTACAAAAGAGTTCCTACATCTCCAGCCCAGACCCTCAACTCAAAGTGTCCAAAACTGTATTCATCACTTCTCCCCAGAGTGACCCTCTCTTCACTCACCACATGCACCTTCTATGTTCAGTGAGTGCGACTCCTCCTACCTGGCTGTCCATGACCAAAGTCTGGGGATCACCCTCCATTCTTTCCACACTCAGTCAGTCCTGTCCATTCAAGTGCCTCAATGTCCCAGGAACATCTGCCCTTATTCCCGCCCCTATTTACCTTCTCTCAGGCCCTTGTCTGTTTTCATCTGGATTTTAACACACCATTGTAGCTAATACTCAAACAGTCCCATTTTCCAGAAGAAAAAACGGAAGCTTAGTTAGATTAAGTCACTGGTACTTGCGGTGACAATTGGTACCAGGATTTAAACCACACATTGTGCTTTGCTACACAAAATGAAGTCTCTTCTCTGAAAATGTGGTCCAGAGACCTGCAACATCGCAGTAGCGGGGGCCTTGCTAGAAATGCCGAATCTCAAATCTCAGGGCCAGAGATGCTGATCAGAATCTGCATGTAACACAATGCTCGGGTGATCCACGAAAGCTCTGCTTTTGAAGCCCTGAGGAAGGCCAGCTGCTGAGCAGGGTGTGCAGATCACTAACCCCGAGGCTTACCTTCAAGTCTCTGTTCTTTAATTCCCTCTCAGATGGATATATCTGTAGTTTGAGGTGAGAATTTTTCCCTTAAGACAGGAGCACTTCTAACCAACGGCAATGCGCCTGGCACAGCTCAAGAAGTCTTTGGGGACACATGGAAAGAGAAGTGAGGACCTGGCATCACAGCTGTGACTATCCGCTCGCTCTAGGATGCCAGCTCCATGCCTGGGCACAGTCTCTACCTATTGGAACAGGAGAAGCGATGAGTCAAGAAGTTCCCGAGAGGCTCACTGATGTGGAGGGAAAACATCGTCCCTCCCGTCTTTTTTGTGCTGCCTGGTGCCCGAGCCACACTCATTTATAGTCATGAAAATCAGAGGTGAGAACAGCGAAGGCTCCGGTGCGTAGATGTGATCACAAGACCCAAGAATTCCTAGCTCTTATGCTCTGGCTCTAGCAACGGGACCACACACGTGAAATCATCTTTTGTAGTGATTATTGAGTCCGCCCTGACAAAAACCTTGCCCTGGGAACCCTTGTCTCCATTTCTGAGGCCGTGCACGTGGAGGAAATCATGAATGCCACCTCGTCTGCTCGTGGATGGGAGATTTGCCTTCTGTATTTGCACTGACATCTATAGCCTGAGTTACTCTTCTTTGATGCCTTGGAACTATATCCAAAGACAGCGATTGTCTTACTGCTTATGTAAGAAAATCCTTATTTTGGCTTTGAAATCAACACAGAAGTGCTAAATAGCAATATTGACGAGTCTGGGGAGAGAACCAGAAGTCTGGAGAAAATGTGAATGAGTTTCTTTCTTTCTTTCTTTCTTTTTTTTTTAAAGGCAGACTTAGTGGAAATTTATAGCACTGAATCCAATCCCATTAAAACGGGTTGTAAAAAAAAATAAAGTTTCCATGCTGCTAAGCTGCTTTTATGTGGCAGTGGCATCTCGGCAGGCGGCGTATATGTTTGTGATGCTTCGGTTCCAAATCAAGCTGGTGCAGAGGTAGTCCTCAGATCTGCAGTCTGCAGTCAGGAGTCTTCCGAGAGAAACACCCGCCAACTCAATCTCTCTCTGACTAAGAGACACTGGAGCCCTCGGACGGGGAAAAAGGAAAAGTTTAATCAAGCACAGTTTCATAAATACCTGCGACTCATTGTGAAGCCCACGCTGCAGAAAACTAGCTGCAGGGATCACATGATGCTGACCTAGTTTGCGGGAACAAAGACAGGATTTACTTTTTCGGTTGTTGGGAATTTCTCTTCTTTATTAAGGGAGAGGAATTTAATGAACATTAGCTCTTAAGGAAACCAGAGGCAGATAAGGGAGGGTGGAGCTGGGTCTCCTTTATCCTCTATCTTCCCTGCCTGGCCCAGCCACCAGGCTTCAGCCGCAACCTCAAAACCCTTATCTGTCCACTGAAGTGGCAGACTTCTTTAGCCTCTGACCTAAATTGTGTTTGAACCTTCATCTTGAGGAAGCAAAGTTTTGAACATTAAGCCACTAAGGACTTCAAAAGCCCCTGGATTTCTGTCCTGTTCTTCAGCAAGAATCTCAATACCCTTGTCTTTGACCAGCAAATAGCGTGGAACCTGCTCATCCCCGTTCTAGAAGTGATATGCTTGGTGAAGCGTTAGCGTCAGGAGGGGTTATTTATTTTCGTTGTTTGGTTGGTTGGTTTCTTATTTCTGGTCACAGAATAAATGTGAACGTAGCTTAAGGAAGAGTTTCATTTCTACCTCCTTGAAAGAACTGCTAGTCATATAAAAATAAGTCCTGTTAATGTTAGGCTCTAAAGTTTAGAAAGTCCCAAAGTTAAAATATATCATACTCTCTTTAGAATAGCTTGCATTGAAAACAACAATGCCTGTTTTCATGGACTGCCCTCTATATTCCCAGTGAAATTCATGGGAGATTTGCACTTAACCATAAGCAACATCCTGATGAAGATATGCCTCAAAGAGAATATCAGAAGGCAAAGTAAGTCTGAGAGGATTAACAGCAGAATAAAGCCCAGATTAAATCAAATAACCAAAGAAAAATTAGTAGAAGAATTAGAAAGGTTTTAATGTTTGTAAAAGGGAAATGCCGACCTCGGAGCACTGAAAAATGAGGGATACCCAGTAATCTTAAATCCAAGTCCAAAACTAACTCTGATTTTCACTTGTAACTCTTCTGACTTGCTCTTTAAAAAAATAATTTACATTAGTTTTATTTGTCCTGTCAGTTAAAAGAACTGAGGCTGCCAAAACACTGTCATTTCTTATAACTGATTACTCCCCCCTTCCCGTGGCTGTCATATCTGTCTCAAGTGCATTTGTCTTTGGAATGTTGTTCCTTTATTGCCTTTTGTGGGACCTGTCTTACTCTGGCATTTTTACCGCAGTAGACACATTGCTATATTACAGTAGGCCAAAGGTCTCTACACAGCCATCAATTCTAAGAATGATTTTTTGGTTAATAAAACTAATTTTCTTAGCTGAGGGCTGCTTGCTGTGAGAAGGATTTATATCGCCAGGTCATATTTTCTAGAAAGTGGTAGAATGCCAATCATTAAACTATAATTTATGATGGTCTAGTTCTTTGTCCAAAACCAAATTTTCCTTTTTTTAACATGCAAATTTTGACCACAGTAGGAAATTTGAGGTTATATGTGAAGTGTCATTGGTGAAACAAATATGTGGTCTGGGAGAATGCATAATAAGTATTATTTTCCTTCTGGCTCAGAAAGTACCTAGGCAGAGAGAACAGGGGGGGAGACGTGCTGATTAAGAACCAGGATTTGTAGCCACAGAAATGTGGAACAGAAAACTGTCTTAGCCATCTGCACTGATCTTAGAGGAATTCACTTCTCTGAGCCTAGGCATTTCCATCTGTAAAGTGGGCATGACAATAATACCCATCTACTAGATTTACTTGGAGGATGAAATAGAATATGCCTCAAAAGTACTTGATACTATAAATTGAATCAGTCTAGCTAGGCTGCTTATACTGCATAACAAACAGCCCCATGTCGTCATAGACTTGAAATAACTAAATATTTCTACTTTATGCTATATGCCCAGTGTTGGTTGGTGAGGTGGGGGCTCTGGTCGTGATAGCCATTCAAAGGTCCAGATGATGGAGTGGTGGCTCTCTTGGACCTTGCTGGTCACATGCAAAGGGCAAAAGAGCTCTAAGGGTTTCAGGGCAGCAATAATGGGCTCAGTGTGGAAGTGACACATATCTCATCACATTCATTGGTCAGTATCAGTCCTATGAACTTGCCTACTTACAAAGGGGCCAGGAAGGCATATACTTAAGAGGCAGGGAACTGGAAATATTTGGTGAACAGCACTAATGGCTACCACAAAATGTTTTATATACATACATACCTGTATGTGTATACACAAAAGCATATATGTATTGTGTGTGTGTGTGTGTGTGTGTGTGTGTGTGTGTGTGTGTCTAGAGAGAGAGAGAGAGAGAGCACCCAATTCTCTTTTTCTGCAGGTGAAGTAGGGAGTTACTCCAAGATATCAGTATCCAGTTAAGGTGCCATAATCACATCCGCGTCACCAGACAAGCCACATGTGGGAGCGTTCACCCCACTGAACACCCTAGGCAAGGTAAGGAAAGGAGTGGGATCAAAAAGGGCACAATGCGTCTGGGCCTCTTTTCAAGGAGAGTTTCCCTAATTTTACAGGGATGAAACCCTCTCATCATTTCTGCTAGATATTCAGAGGGACAGTTCTATGCGAGACAATCTTTCTCAGTAAGTCTATGCGGCACACATAAAGTAACTCACAAGAAAGAGAAGAGTTTGTATGGGTGCCCTTATTCAGCGGCTGAATCGCCCCGTATAGTGGCAGCTGTGGGTAACAGGACACTCGGCTGTCGTCGGGGGCTGGAGCGAAAGCCACATCTGGTATGACACTGGGCAAGTCACTTCAGCTCTCAGAGCCTCCGTGTCCTTACAGGAGAAGCAAGGATAAGGCCTGGAGGTTAGGGTCACAGAGCTCAGACGAGCTGATGGGGAGAACTTTGGAAGCATATGGCAGAGCTAGGAACACATAATAGCTATCAGCGGTCCTCCACCCCTCTTTCCTCCCTTCCTTCCAACCCTCTTTCCTTTCTTCCTCCACCCCTCAGGGATCCCAGATCCTTCCTCTCTGAGTTCTTTAGAAAGTCAACATTCCTCAGTTCTATTCATAACATCAATTTCAGAAGCAGAGTCTCACAAATGAACTGTGCTTTGTTGAGGCGATGTGCACAGTGGGCTAAAATGCCCCAGGCCTCCCCAGCAGGCTCAGGAGAAAGCTCTCTGAGTATGCCTGGGCTCTCCCTGTGGGTCAGAGTTGCATCCCAACACAGCTGGTGGGGCAGAACCGTTCGGGAGGCCCTAGTAACAGGTAAGCCTCCACCCTAAGAACCTGCTGCACTGTACTTCCACCAGCACAGCCACTTCCCCTCAAGGCCCAAGGGTCTCCTAGAACTGGGTGCTTGGCGAGAAAGCCTTGAGCTAGAAGGCAAGACCTGGGTTCTGGTCCTGCCTTGGCTGCTGAGTGACCTCATTCAATCCACTTGACCTCTCTGGTCCTCAGTTTCCTTTTGTGCAAAATATGGGATCTGAATTCTGTTAGCGGCATTCAAACTTTTTTCCCCTCCTTCTTCAGAGCCAAGGGCAATTCTATAGTCTTCAGGGTAAAACAAAGGCCAGCAGAGTCCTCCTTCTGATTTTACGTATGTTCTCACTCTTCTCAAAGCCTCCTCAGTCCCCTCACTCCTTCCCATCGGCTTCTAGGGCCTGGAAATCTGGGAACGCTCACCTCCTATGTGGAGACTTAGGAGCCTTCATTAGGATGTGAGAGGGCTCGCACATTATTCCATTGTCCCTTTTGTGGGAATTAACTAGTCAGGCTGCCTTCAGCCACCTCTGCAGAACTTGGGGAACAGAAGGTAGAAAAGATCAGAGAGAAACAACTGCCACAGCTGCTCTCTGGAGCCCTGGGTCGGGAGCAGGATGAGAGCAGCTTCCCCCAGGGTCTCACTGTGGCAGGATGATGTCAAGGCCTCATTCTCAAGGACCAGGGAGTTACGAGAGAGGTGATGTTCACCCACCCCTGGTGATGTTCACCCACCCCTGGTGATGTTCACCCACCACAACATTACCTGCAGCCAATCCTTCCCTTGCCAATGGGAAGGGAAGCAGTTATTTTAGGTCCCTAAATCACTGCAGATAGTGACTGCAGCCATGAAATTAAAAGATGCTTACTCCGTGGAAGGAAAGTTATGACCAACCTAGATAGCATATTCAAAAGCAAAGACATTACTTTGCCAACTAAGGTCCATCTGGTCAAGGCTACGGTTTTTCCTGTGGTCATGTATGGATGTGAGAGTTGGACTGTGAAGAAGGCTGAGCGCTGAAGAATTGACGCTTTTGAACTGTGGTGTTGGAGAAGACTCTTGAGAGTCCCTTGGACTGCAAGGAGATCCAACCAGTCCATTATAAAGGAGATCGGCCCTGGGATTTCTTTGGAAGGAATGATGCTAAAGCTGAAACTCCAGTACTTTGGCCACTTAATGCGAAGAGTTGACTCATTGGAAAAGACTCTGACGCTGAAAAGGACTGGGGGCAGGAGGAGAAGGGGACGACCGAGGATGAGATGGCTGGATGGCATCACTGACTCGATGGACACAAGTCTGAGTGAACTCTGGGAACTGGTGATGGACAGGGAGGCCTGGCGTGCTGCGATTCATGAGGTCGCGAAGAGTGGGGTATGACTGAGCGACTGAACTGAACTGAAACATCATTCCTAATAAGGTAGGAGGAAATCAATAGATATGTTGCCTAATTTGTAGCAAAGAGCAGGTGGCCTCTGTAAATACTAAATGTATACTGAGCAGGAGCCTTCTAAGCAGGAACTGTTACTTCCTGTCTACCCTGTAAGGTCACCTCTTCTTTGCTTTCCTGCAGGAAGCAGCCTGAGGAGGTGACACGCAGCTGGATGCCACACAAAGCAGCTGAAATTCCTGAACTGTTACTATGAACAGCCAGCCCTGTGCTTGGCCATTGACACACATTATGCAGATGACACCACTTTAACAGCAGAAAATGAAGAGGAACTAAAGATTCTCTTGATGAGAGTGAAAGAAGAGAATGAAAAACTGTCTTAAAACTCAACATTCAAAAGCTAAGATCATGCAACAACAACAAGGTTTGTCATAGCTTTTCTTCCAAGGAGAAGCATCTTTCAATTTCATGGCTGCAGTCACCATCTGCAGTGATTTTGGAACCCAAGAAAATAAAATCTATCACTGTTTCCACTGTTTCCCCATCTAAAGGTCGCGAAGAGTGGGGTATGACTGAGCGACTGAACTGAACTGAAACATCATTCCTAATAAGGTAGGAGGAAATCAATAGATATGTTGCCTAATTTGTAGCAAAGAGCAGGTGGCCTCTGTAAATACTAAATGTATACTGAGCAGGAGCCTTCTAAGCAGGAACTGTTACTTCCTGTCCACCCTGTAAGGTCACCTCTTCTTTGCTTTCCTGCAGGAAGCAGCCTGAGGAGGTGACACGCAGCTGGATGCCACACAAAGCAGCTGAAATTCCTGAACTGTTACTATGAACAGCCAGCCCTGTGCTTGGCCATTGACACACATTATGCAGATGACACCACTTTAACAGCAGAAAATGAAGAGGAACTAAAGAGTCTCTTGATGAGAGTGAAAGAAGAGAATGAAAAACTGTCTTAAAACTCAACATTCAAAAGCTAAGATCATGCAACAACAACAAGGTTTGTCATAGCTTTTCTTCCAAGGAGAAGCATCTTTCAATTTCATGGCTGCAGTCACCATCTGCAGTGATTTTGGAACCCAAGAAAATAAAATCTATCACTGTTTCCACTGTTTCCCCATCTATTTCCCATCAAGTGATGGGACTGGATGCTATGATCTTAGTTTTTTGAATGTCAAGTTTTAAGCCAGCTTTTTCACTCTCCTCTTTCACTTTCATCAAGAGGTTCTTTAGTTCCTCTTCATTTTCTGCTGTAAGGGTGGTGTCATCTGCATATCTGAGGTTATTGATGCTTCTCCCAGCAATCTTGATTCCAGCCTGTGTTTCATTCAGCCTGGCATTTCACATGAGTCCTCTGCATGTAAGTTAAATAAGCAGGGTGACAATTTATAGCTTTGATGTACTCCTTTCCCAATCTGGAACCAGTCCGTTGTTCCATGTCCAGTTCTAACTCTTGCTTCTTGACCTGTATACAGGTTTCACAGGAGGCAGGTAAAAGTGAAACTGAAAATTGCTCGGTCATGTCCAACTCTTTGCAACCTATGGAATTCTTCAGGCCAGAATACTGGAGTGGGTAGCCGTTCCCTTCTCCAGGGGATCTTCCCAACCCAGGGATCAAAACCAGGTCTCCCACATTGCAGGTAGATTCTTTATCATCTGAGCCACCAGGAAGGCAGGTAAGATGGTCTGGCATTCCCATCTCTTTAAGAATTTTCCATAGTTTGTTGTAATCCACATAGCTGAAGGCTTTGCATAGTCAGTGAAGTAGAAGTAGATGTTTTTCTGGAATTCTCTTGCTTCTTCTATGATCCAACAGATGTTGGCAATTTGATCTCTGGTTCCTTTGCCTTTTCTAAATCCATCATGGACATTTGGAAGTTCTTGGTTGACTTACTGTTGAAGTCAAGCTTGGAGGATTTCGAGCATGACCTTGCTAGCATATGAAATGAGTGCAATTGTGTGGTATAGCATTCTTTGGCATTACCCTTTCTTGGTGCTGGAATGAAAACTGACCTTTTCCAGTTTCATGGGCACTGCTGAGTTTTCCAAATTTACTGGCATATTGCTGACAAACCTAGACAAATGTGCTGACAAACCTAGATAGTGTATTAAAAAGCAGAGACATCACTTTGTCAATAAAGTGATAGCCAAATATATGGTTTTTCCACTAGTCATGTGTGGATGTGAGAGTTGGACCATAAAAAAGGTTGAACACCAAAGAATTGGTGCTTTGGAATTGTACTGCTGGAGTACACTCTTGAGAGTCGCTTGGACTGCAAGGAGATCAAAACAGTCCATCCTAAAGAAAACCAATCGTGAATATTCACTGGAAGGACTGATGCTGACACTGAAGCTCCAATATTTTAGCTACTTGATGAGCAGAGCCAACTCATTGGAAAAGACCCCAATGCTGGGAAAGGTTGAGGGCAGGAGAAGAAGGGGATGACAAAGGATGAGGTGGTTGGATGGCATCACTGACTCGATGGACACGAGTTTGTGTGAACTCTGGGAGATAGTGAAGGACAGGGAAGCCTGGTATGCTGCAAATCATGGGATTACAAAGAGTCAGACATGACTGAGCAACTGAACAAAAAAAATGAGAGGCTAATTTCTTTACAATATTGTGATGGCTTTTGCCATACATCAACATGAATCATCATTAGATATACATATGTCCCTGTCCTGTTGAACTCCTCTTTCCACTTCCCTCCCCATCTTACTCCTCTAGGTCATCACAGAGCACTGGCTTTGGGTTGCCTGTGTCATACATGGAACTCCCACTGGCTGTTTTACATGTGGTAATGTATGTTTCAGTGCTATTCTCTATAACCACCCTCTCCAGATGGCTTTTGCCATACATCAACATGAATCATCATTAGATATACATATGTCCCTGTCCTGTTGAACTCCTCTTTCCACTTCCCTCCCCATCTTACTCCTCTAGGTCATCACAGAGCACTGGCTTTGGGTTGCCTGTGTCATACATGGAACTCCCACTGGCTGTTTTACATGTGGTAATGTATGTTTCAGTGCTATTCTCTCATAACCACCCTCTCCTTCCCCCACTGTGTCCAAAATGTCTATGTCTCCTTTGCTGCTTTTGCTGGGTAAAAAAAACAAAAACAAACAAACAAAAAAAACTGAACTCAAACTGGTTTAAAATGTAAAATTCAATGATGATTTCAGGCTACCGAAAAAAGTCTAGTATGGACTTTAAGCATGGTTCGATCAGGGCTTTGGGTCCAATTCTCTGAGTTCTTTCCTTTGTGTGTTGGATTTACTCTCAGGCCAATTTCCCTATCTTACTTATTATTTAACAAAATTTATAGTGTACCTGCTGCATGCCAGGAGGTAGGTGGGACCACTCAAATAGGCAGGGAGTACATGGTAGGTAAGAGTCTACTGTGAAATGAATGAATTCCATTTATCAAGTTTAAGATTTCTGTAGGTGGCCTATGAGGAGGTGTCTTCTAGGTGGTGAAATACATTAGTAAACAAAACTAAGTAAATGTTCCTGCCCTTGTGGAGCAAACATTCAAATGAGGGAAGATACACATTTGAAATATCTATACCTACACACACACACACAAATATATATATATATATATATATATATATATAGGCACACATAGTTATAAATGTGTATATATATGTATGTATATATATACACATACAAACCATATAACATGTTACATGATGATGAAGCCTATGGAAAAAGGGAAACATAGTACAGGGTAAAGAGGATTCGGTGTGTAGGAAGGGGTTTCATTTTTATAAGGTGGTCAGAGACGACTTCACCAAGAAAATGGCATTTGAGCAAAGATGTGAGAATATGAGAGTGAGGTATGTGATAGCTTGGGGAACAGTGTTTGAAAGGAACAAGCAGCACAGAGGTCAGCACTGGGAGCAGTATGTTTGAACAGCATCAGAGAGGCCAGGGTGGCTGCGGCCAGAGACTGGATCATGGAAGTAAAAGAGGACCAAGTCATATGGACACACTGCAAGGGCTTTGCCTTTTCATCTGCAGCATGTTGAGTCAAAGAGTAAATGATCCAATCCAAGTTTAAGAGCATCTAGCCAGCTGCTAGGTTGAAAGTAGATTATAAAGGAGCAAGAGTAGAATCCAGAAAACCAGTAAGAACCTCTTCTAGTAATCCAGACAAGAGATGATAGTGGCTGGACGTGCAGTGGCGGAGGTAATGAGACATGGTGGGATTCTGGAAAGAGAATGAGTGCAGGGCTAACAGGATTTCCTAACAGACTGGAAGTGGGAGATGATAGAATTTTCAGGAATGACTCCCAGGTTTTTGTTGTAAGCCATTATCTGAGATGGGGAAGGCTGTGGATAGAGCAGGTAAGGGAAGGAAGATCCAGGCTTGAGTTTCAGACACACTGAATTTTAGAAGTCCACCAACATCCATATGTAGATGTTGAGTAGGCAGAGGGACCTGAGTCTGCATTTGGGAGAGGAGTCTGGACTGGCGATAACACTTTCAGCATTGTCAGCATAGAGATAATATTCAAAGACATAAGACTGTATGGATCTCCAACAAAGCAAGGGTAGGTAAGAAGAGAAGATCAAGGACTGAGCCATGGGGGCCTCAAAATAAAATGACTGAGAGAAGAGGGGAACCAGTGAAGATGACTAATGAGACTCGTAATAGAAAACGTGAGGAAGGGCGGACTCCTACTGGGCCAGTTTAGGTTCCTTGATCCAGACTCTATAGCCAATGAAAATAATAGCATTCATTTTTGAGCTAATCACTCAGAAAGGGTCTCAGATTGTGCTCAGTGGCTGACACATATGAAGATTCTTACCTAGAACCCATATGGAGGGTCAGTTATTTACAATCCCATCCAAAGCAAAAACTGAATATTAGGAAGCAAGAGTAAAGACAGTCTATCATCTTTCTACACATTCTCTTGGAGAAATAAATCGTTGCTTCCCATATACTTCCTTGGAACCTTTCCTTCAGACAGCTTTACATGGTTGGCTCTTTATTTACCGATTTATTCTCTGACTGTTAGCTCCTTGAAGAGGAACTCTTACTCATCTTTGAAGCCCAGGGCCTAGTCCCAGTGAATATTTGTTGAAGTGAGTTAAATGTGAACATGTGAAAGTAGGTGGAGTTTTGGTCTTTCTGTGGAGTCTTCTGGGTCATCTGAAGCCTTAAAGATAAAAGGAAAAAATTGAAAAAGCTTAGAATAGTTTGATCCATCTGTTATATAGACACACAGAACTTCTCCTGACTAAAAATTTCTTTTATGAAGCTATTTCTTAATAATTGCAGCTGCAAAACAGTTTTTTTTTCTTTTTCAAAAATTTATTAATTTTTCGAATTGAGAGATAATTGCTTTACAGAATTTTGTTGTTTTCTGTCAAACATCAACATGAATCAGCCATAGGTACACCCATGTTCCCTCCCTCCTGAAACTCTCTCCCAGCTCCCTCCCCATTCTACCCCTCTAGGTTGATTCAGAGCCCCTGTTTGAGTTCCTTGAGTCATACAGAAAAGTCCCATTGGCTTTCTATTTTACAGATGGCATTGTAAGTTTCCATGTTACTCTCTCCATACATCTCACCCTCTCTCTCCTCCCCTCTCCCCTTGTCCATAAGTCTTTTCACTGTGCCTGTTTCTCCACTGCTGCCCTACAAGTAAATTCATCAGTCCCATCTTTCTAGATTCCATATATATGCATTAGTATACTATATTTATCCTTCTCTTTTTAATTACTTTACTCTGTGTAATAGGCTCTAGGTTCTTCTACCTCATTAGAATTGACTTAAATGCATTCTTTTTATGGCTGAGTAGTATTCCATTGTATATATGTACCATATCTTCTTTATCCATTCATCTGTTGATGGACATTTAGGTTGCCTCCATGTTCTAGCTATTGTAAACAGTGCTACAATGAACATTGGGTTACATGTGTCTTTTTCAATTTTGGTTTCCTCAGGGTATATGCCTAGCAGTGAGACTGCTGGGTCATCAGTTCAGTTCAGTCATTCAGTCTTGTCCAACTCTTTGCAACCCCATGAATCGCAGCACGCCAGGCCTCCCTGTTCATCACCAACTCCCGGAGTTTACCCAAACTCATGTCCCTTGAGTCGGTGATGCCATTCAGCCATCTCATCCTCTATCATCCCCTTTTCCTCCTGCTCCCAATCCCTCCCAGCATCAGGGTCTTTTCCAATAAGTCAACTCTTCACATGAGGTGGCCAAAGTACTGGAGCTTCAGCTTTAGCATCATTCCTTCCAAAGAACACCCAGGACTGATCTCCTTTAGAATGGACTGGTTGGATCTCCTTGCAGTCCAAGGGACTCTCAAGAGTCTTCTCCAA
>SJYC01129941.1:0-22666 GCA_006408675.1 Madoqua kirkii | reverse complement strand
CCTACTTGATAAACCAGTATGTCAATACTCCGATAATGTTCCTCTAATCTATGTAAATGAAACTATTTATATGGTGATCTGCCCTTCCTCAATATTCAAGTTAATCATTTTTATGGCCCAAGATAAACCATTTAGAGCTAAGGTTATCCCAAAATACATCTTATGGGTGAGGGGCCTGGTGCCATTCTAAGTTTTGAGACATTCCTTTCTTTCATTAACAGACTGCTGGTGACTATATAACATCCAGCTAAAGACTAGCAGGCGGGTACTCTTTCTACCCCCTTCTGATGCCTATGTCAGAAGCTTTCTCTATCTCCTTTACACTTTAATAAACTTTATTACACAAAAGCTCTGAGCGATTCAAGCCTCGTCTCTGGCCCCGGATTGAATTCTTCTCCTCCGGGGGCCAAGAATCCCGGCGTCGTGATTCAACAACAACCTTTCAATGGCATCACCAACTCGATGGACATGGGTTTGGGTGGACTCCAGGGGTTGGCAATGGACTAGGAGGCCTGGTGTGCTGTGGTTCATGGGGTCACAAAGAGTCAGACACGACTGAGCAACTGAACTGAACTGAACTGATATACCAATAATTTCTTAATATCATCAAATATCTTGTTAGACATTCCACGACACACAGATACTCTCTCTCTTAATTTCTTCAAATCAGGATCCAAATAAGATCTGAGTGGGACCTCCCTGGTGGGCCAGTGGCTAAGATTCATTGCTTCCCATTTAATTTTTAAATGTATTCATACATAAAAAAATTTTTTAAAGGACGGTATAGAGAATAGTGGGGAGAAAAGAACACTCAACTGAACCACAACCAAAATATTATTTTAGCCCAAGCTAAGAAGTGTAAAGTTTCTTCATGAGAAAGTACAAGAAATTAATATCAGAATTAATCCCATCGCAAAAACATTTAATCCATTGTGTGCCTTTCTATTTAAGTTATTAAAGTTGTAGAGTTTTCATTCCAGAGTATAGGTTCAGTCATTCTCTCTTTATCCTTTTCTCATCTTAATAAAGTCCCAATAGCCCAAATGTTGGCTAGACACTGGATAATTAATACCCAAAGTTGGATAGATTTTTGAAATTGAGAAAATTATATGTCTTTAACAGCAAAATAAGAATCCCTTCTAGGGAGAGAGAACAGTCTTATTGGTTGTTGCTGTTATTCAGTTGCTCCGTTGTGTCTGACTCACTGCAACCCCATGGACTGCAGCATGCCAGGCTTCTCTGTCCTTCACCAATTCCTGGAGTTTGGTCAAACTCTGCCATCCAACCACCTCAGCCTCTGTTGTTTCCTTCTCCTCCTGCCTTCAATCTTTCCCAGCATCAGGGTCTTTTCAAATGAGTCAGCTTTTCGCATCAGGTGGCCAAAGTATTTGAATTTCAGCTTCAACATCAGTCCTTTCAATGAACACCCAGGACTGATGTCCTTTAGGATGGACTGGTTGGATCTCCTTGCAGTCCAAGGAACTCTCAAGAGTCTTCTCCAACACCACCATTCAAAAGTATCAATTCTTTGACGCTCAGACTTTTTTATTGTCCAACTCCCACATCCATACATGACTACTAGCAAAACCATAACTTTGACTATACAGACCTTTGTAGGCAAATAATGTCTCTGCTTTTTAATACGCTGTCTAAGCTTACCATTGCTTTTCTCCCAAGAAGCAAGCGTCTTTTTAATTTCATGGCTACAGTCATCATCCATAGTGATTTTGGAGCCCAAGAAAATAAAGTCTGTCACTGTTTCCATCGTTTCCCCATCTATTTGCCATGAAGTGATGAGACCAGATGCCATGATCTTAGTTTTCTGAATATAAGATGGTAGGTGTTTCTAAGACAATTTCATATGTCATCTAGCCCTCTTGTAGCAGGCAGGTCCCCAGCTTGCCTATGAGTTACCACACGTGTGTGTGTGTGTGTGTGTGTGTGTGTGTGTGTGTGTATACTAAATCGCTTCAGTCATGTCTGACTTTTGAGACTCTGTGGACTGTAGCCTGCCAGGCTCCTCTGTCCATGGAAATCTCGAGGCAAGAATGCTGGCGTGGGTCATCATGCGCTCCGCCAGGGGAGGTTCCCACCCAGGAATCGAGCCCATGGCTCTTGCATCTGCTGTACAGGCAGGCGTGTTCTTTACCACTAGTGTCACCGGGGAAGCCCCTACACACACATGCCTGGACTCGATGAACTCTTATTCAGCCATGACAATCAAATGGCTTGGGAGATAGGTGAATTCCTAGGAACAGGCATGAAACGGGAATAGAAAGCCAAAATAAACTGATGAGTGTTAAAGAAAATGAAAAAATCACCAAAGGCTTCCATCTTCCCAAAATTTCATGCCCAGATGATTTTATAAGTAGATACTTTCAAGAAACTATCTCAGACAGGGAAAGAGAGAAAGCTGCCCAGATAACATGAGACTGGCATAATCTCTCTTTTTTTTTTTTTGCTGTGACGGGTCTTTGTTGCTGCGCGTGAGCTCTGTCTAGCTGCGGTGAGGCCACTCTCTAGCTGCGGTGCCTGAGCTCTGTCTAGCTGTGGTGAGTGAGCTCTGTCTAGCTGCGGTGAGTGAGGCCACTCTCTAGTTGCGGTATGCCAGCTCCTCATCACAGAGGCTTCTCTTGTTGCAGAGCATGGGCTCTAGGCCTGCAGGGTTCAGTAGCTGCTGCATGTGGGTTCCGTAGTTGTGGCACATTTGCTCAGTTACCTCACGTATGTGGGATCTTCCCAGACCAGGGATTGAACCTGTGTCCCCTACAACAGCAGGTGGATTCTCAACCTCTGGACCACCAAGGAAGCTCAAGACTGGTATAATCTTGATTCTAAAACCAGAGAAGATCAATATATAAGAAAATTATAGGCCCATTTTATTTATGAATGTAGATCCCCAAACCTTACATAGTATTAAAACATTCTTGCATCCCAGGGATAAATTTCACTTGGTCATAGCATATGATCCTTTGAATGCACTGTTGAATTCAGTTTGCTAATATTCTATGGAGGATGTTTATACCAATATTCATCAGGGATATTGGTCTGTACTTTTCTTCTCTGGGAGTTTTTTTGGTTTGGGTCTCAGGGTGATGCTAGCTTCACAAAATGTGGTTGGAGGTATAGTCTCTTCTTCTTCTTTTTTTTTTTTAAAGAATTTAAGAAGGATCAATAGTAATTCTTTGAATCTTTGGTCACTCCTGCAGTCTGGGCTTTTCTTTGTTGTGAAGTTTTTAATTGAATTCCTGAATCAATCTTCCTATTGGTCTGTTAAGGCTTTCTACTTCTTGATTCAGAAAATGTGGTATTTATCTAAATAATGGACTATTATTCAGCCTTTATAAAGGAGGAAATTCTGCTATTTGCAATGACGTGTATAAACCTGAAGGACATTATGCTAAAGGAAGTAAGGCAGATGCAGAAAGGCAAATACTACACTGTCTCACTTGCAGAATCTAAAATACTCAACTCAGGCTTCCCTGATGGTCCAGTGGTTACAAATCTGCCTGCCAATGCAAGGGACACAGGTTCAGTCCCTGGTCTGGGAAGATCCCACATGCCACGGGACAACAAAGCCTGTGTACCACAACTCCGGAAGCCCGTGTGCAGCAGCTCCGGAAGCCTGCGTACCTACAGCCCATGCAGGGCGACAGAGGGCAGCCCCCACTCACCGCAAAGCCTGCATGCAGCAGTGAAGACCCAGCACAGTCAAAATAAGTACATAAATAAAAAGATAAATAAACATTTAAAAATAAAAGTCAAACTCATAGAAGCGAAGAGTAGAATGGTGATTGACAAGGGCTATAGGGAAGGAGAAAGAAAGAGACATTGATCAAGAGGTATGAAGTTTCAGTTATGCATAGTGAATAAGTTCTGGAGATCTAATGTACAACATTTACTATGAATAATGGTACTCCACCGCACACTTGAAATTTGCTAACAGGGTGTATCTTAAGTGTCTTCATCACATTAAAAAAGAAGTCAGGAGAAGAAAATGGTAAATATGTGAGGTGATTCACATACTAATTAGTTTGATTGCAGTGATTATTTTACAATGTGAGTGTATATCAAATTATCGAGTTGTATACCTTAAGTGCACAAATTTCTAATTGCCAATTACATGCAATAAAGCTGGAAAAAGGAAAGAAAATTCTACACAGAAAATTAGTCAACAAAATCCAACAGTGTATTCAGAAAATAGTATTTCTTAAGTAGGGCATATTTCAAGAATGCAAGGATGGCTCAACATAAGAAAACCTATCATTGTAATCTATCACATTGGTAGTCTGAAAGGAATAAATCATATGATTATCACAATTCATGTAGAGAAAGCATTTAATGTAATTCATCCAAGAATGTTACACACAGTGGGGCAAAATTAACAGAGAAGTGTTCCTTCTAGAATTATATCATGAGGCATTTTCATTCAACAAACATTTACTGAGTGACTACTTAGTATCAAGCATCGTCTACACAAACTTTTTACGTGTACCCTCTAGTTTTCATTACAGCCTCATGCAGTGGATTCGATGATGATCCCATTTTATAGTTGCATACTGTAAAGTATGGGATTCCCAGGTGGCTTAGTGGTAAAGAATATGCTTTCAAATGCGGGAGACACAGGAGATGTGGGTTCAGTCCCTAGGTTGAGAAGATCCCCTGGAAGAGGGAATGGCAACCTACTATAGTATTCTTACCTGAAAAATTTCATGGACAGAGGACCCCGGTGGGCTACAGTCCATGGGATCACAGAGAGTCAGACATGACTGAGTACAAGCCAACTGTAAAGTATAGTTCCCACAGTGAGCCATGTGGCCCTGAAACTATTATCTTCCTCTCTGAAAAACAGGACCCTCAATTCGGCCCTGGGTCATAGGCACAAAGAGTCTGCTGATCTATGTTAGAGGCCTCTGGAGGGCATCGTTCCCACTCAGTTTGCCAAGACACATGGATCAGCAGAAGCCAGGCCTGGAAGTCAGCAAAGAGGAAGATTGACAGACTTTGGCCGCCACCAGTGACCTCTCCTGTGAGAATCTGGTTCCAGGCGGAACCCCAACTTTATTATTTATAGCTCTCCTTTCTCCCAGCTGGAGAGGGAGCTCTGTTTATGTACTTAGCTGATGGGATGACTCAGCCAGAGATTGAAAAGCTGACGGAGCCCTAGTGAACTGTCAGGAAGAACTGAAACTGGTGACCTCAGCTGCTCTAGAAGCCAGTAAAGCCCCTGTCTCCAGACACCGGAGAGAGACCACAGTGAACTCTGGGCCCCACGCTTAGAGGTGCCTACGCCTGGGTTCACTCTTTTCAGAGGAACTCCATACAGCCTCCTCATTCTCACCGCAAGACCACTACTGTTTTCCTGGCTTTCAGGCTACATCTATCCATTGCAGAAACCTGGGTTCAAGTCCCAGCTCTGACAGTTACATTTGTATGACCTCCGGCAAGTTACCGTTCTTTCTAAGCTTCAGTTTGTTGCTGCTGTTCTTGTTCAGTCGCTAAGTCATGTCTGACTCTGCAACCCCACAGACAGGGACTGCAGAACTCCTGCCAGGCTCCTCATCCTCCACCATCACCTGGAGTTTGCTCAGATTCATGTCCATTGAGTCAATGAGACTATCTAATCATCTTATCCTCTGCCACCCCCTTCTTCTTTTGCCTTCAATCTTTACCATCATCAGGGTCTTTTCTAATGAGTCAGCTCTTTGCATCAAGTGGCAAAGTACTAGAGCTTCAACTTCAGCAACAGTCCTTCCAATGGATATTCAGGGTTGATTTCCTTTAGGATTGACTGGTTTGATCTCCTTGCTGTCCAAGGGACTCTCAAGAGTCTTCTCCAGCACCACAATTTGAAAGCATCATTTCTTCCACACTTAGACTTCTTTATGGTCCAGCTCTCACATCTGTACATGACTAATGGGAAAACCATACCTTTGACTATACGGACCTGTATCCGTGAAGCAATAGATGACTCTGCTTTTTAATACTCCATATAGGTTTGTCATAGCTTTCTTTCCAAGGAGCAAGTATCTTTTAATTTCATGGCTACAGTCACCATCCACAGTTTACATTTTACTCATCCATAAAATGGCATCAGTAAAAGTAGCTACCTAATAGAGTTATCATGAGGCATCAATATGGTGGCACATGCAAATAGCTTAGCATGGTACCGCAAACACTGTGTATCCATTACATGTTAATTACATGTTAGCAGTTATTGTCTTTACTATTACTATTGTTATTACTATTGTTGGCCCATCTAAGGATAAAGGGGGAGGACAACTGGTGGCAATAGCTTTCACAGAATCATTTAATATCTTACAGTCCTTGATTAAGACTTTGTCATGTAGCTTTATCATGTAGCCCGATCTCTCAGCTGATGTCTGATCCCACTAAGTTGTCTATAACACCATTCTCATCCATCAGGTGGCCCATTTTATCTATGGACTGTTGAAAAGTTCTACATTGTTCCCAAGGACATATGGAGTTGCTTCCTGTGCTAAATGGTTTCCACGTATTCATCCAGACCCACCTTTACTTCCTCTACCCTGCTTTCTGCCCCAGGAGGCTGAGTAGTGTGGACCACATCAACGGTAGTTAATTCCTGCCCTCTAGCTTATAGTTGGGTACAGCCAATTGAAGACACTTCCAGACGAATAGGACACAGGAGGAAAGAGGCTGAGGTATTAATATCTTCAGCACTCTCCTTGCCAAGATACGGCACGTTGGTTATATTTCTCCACTACAGGCCACAGCTCTTGCCAGGCAGCCCTGTCCCACATCTACAGCTCCTTTCTCTGGATTCTGGTAACTGGGTCCTTTTTTTTTTCATTCTTACTCACTACCTTGAACCTTCTCCATGATGCCTTTTTGGACTCCCTCCTCTCCTCCAGTACCATCCTGCAAACTGATAGCATCAAATGAATTTTGTAATTAACGTTCATAAACTAAAACATTTCATATTTTAAAAATCTAGATTTCTAATCTCTGTTAAAAATGTGGTCTAAAACCATACCTTTGACTATACGGACCTGTATCCGTGAAGCAATAGATGACTCTGCTTTTTAATACTCCATATAGGTTTGTCATAGCTTTCTTTCCAAGGAGCAAGTATCTTTTAATTTCATGGCTACAGTCACCATCCACAGTTTACATTTTACTCATCCATAAAATGGCATCAGTAAAAGTAGCTACCTAATAGAGTTATCATGAGGCATCAATATGGTGGCACATGCAAATAGCTTAGCATGGTACCGCAAACACTGTGTATCCATTACATGTTAATTACATGTTAGCAGTTATTGTCTTTACTATTACTATTGTTATTACTATTGTTGGCCCATCTAAGGATAAAGGGGGAGGACAACTGGTGGCAATAGCTTTCACAGAATCATTTAATATCTTACAGTCCTTGATTAAGACTTTGTCATGTAGCTTTATCATGTAGCCCGATCTCTCAGCTGATGTCTGATCCCACTAAGTTGTCTATAACACCATTCTCATCCATCAGGTGGCCCATTTTATCTATGGACTGTTGAAAAGTTCTACATTGTTCCCAAGGACATATGGAGTTGCTTCCTGTGCTAAATGGTTTCCACGTATTCATCCAGACCCACCTTTACTTCCTCTACCCTGCTTTCTGCCCCAGGAGGCTGAGTAGTGTGGACCACATCAACGGTAGTTAATTCCTGCCCTCTAGCTTATAGTTGGGTACAGCCAATTGAAGACACTTCCAGACGAATAGGACACAGGAGGAAAGAGGCTGAGGTATTAATATCTTCAGCACTCTCCTTGCCAAGATACGGCACGTTGGTTATATTTCTCCACTACAGGCCACAGCTCTTGCCAGGCAGCCCTGTCCCACATCTACAGCTCCTTTCTCTGGATTCTGGTAACTGGGTCCTTTTTTTTTTCATTCTTACTCACTACCTTGAACCTTCTCCATGATGCCTTTTTGGACTCCCTCCTCTCTCCAGTACCATCCTGCAAACTGATAGCATCAAATGAATTTTGTAATTAACGTTCATAAACTAAAACATTTCATATTTTAAAAATCTAGATTTCTAATCTCTGTTAAAAATGTGGTCACTTTGGTCATCACGGGCCAGCACTGCCCTGTGGAAAGAACAAGGTATAAGGGGAACGGTGTGCACCCACCACCTGGGTCCCTTACCCCTCAACCTGTCTGGCCTCAGTTTCTTCTTGAACTCTGTTCCAGCCACACTGTCCTCTTGGCTTTTGTTCAGACACACCTAGGAGCTTCCCACCGAAGGACAGAGGTCCTATCCCGTCCTCACTCTGCTCTTGGAGCCCTCTTTTCTGGTCTATGTTGTCAACCCAAAAGAGCAGCATGTGCCCCCCTCATAACAGGTTGAATTGTGTCGGCCTAGAATAAGGTACTTTGAAGTCCTAACCCTCGGTATCTGGAACTGGAATCTTTACTGATGTAACCAGATTACATAAGGTAACCAGGTCAACATAAAGTCATTAGGATGCCCCCAGTCCAGGACTGCTGTCCTTATAAGAAGAGAGAGGACTTCCATGGTGATCTGGTGGTGATGAACCTGCCTGCCAATGCAGGGTTTGATCCTTGGCCCAGGAAGATTCCACATACTGAGGGACAACTAAGTCTGTACCACAACTACTCAGTCCATCTCTAGAGAGCCCTTGCTCTACCACAAGAGAAGCCACTGCAGTGAAAAGAGCAGGCACCGCAACTAGAGCATAGCCCCTACTCACCACAACCAGAGAAAGCCCATGCACGCGGCAGTGAAGACCCAGTGCAGCCAAAAAGTAAATTAATCAAAAAAATTTTAAGAAGAGGGAAATGTGGACAGTCACACATGGAGCAAGCCATGTGAAGACAGAGGCAGAGGTTGAAGTGATGTTTCCACAAGCCAAGTAAGGCCAAGAGTCGCCAGCTATTCCCAGGAGCTAGCAGAGGCAAGGAAGGAGTCTTCCTTAGAAGAATTGATAGCACGCAGGGTCCTGTGGGCTCCCGGGCACAAGGCCTCTCTGTGTCCCCCATGTCTTTGATTACAAGAAGCAGCCTTCATTCAACCTCTATAGCCTTCCCTGAGTCCCAGTGGTTTTAAGCAGTTGTTAATTAAGGAAGGGAGGGGATGAGAGACCAGTGAGAAATAGTCAAAGGAAGCCTCAGGGCAAGGCCTGTATCCGCAACAAAGGATGCACATGACAATATCTCTGCAGATACTGGAACCCCCTCCAGGTGGAAAAGTTAACTAGGTATGCTGCCGACAAGCATAGAGCCCTCAGACCAGCTGGACCTGAAGCTTGATGGTGCTGCTCCTACTTCCCTCACCACTGATCCATTAGAAGAATGTCCACGAGCTGATCACACCCTCTTTGAACAATTACTGCAGAACGTCTATCTTTTCCAAGCTGGGACTCGTGGTTTTGAGGGCATTAGCCCACGGTGGCCTCCTTTGCCTGGCAAAAGTAAGAAAGCTGTCCTTTTCTATTTTACCCAAAGTCTGGCTCTAAGATTCAATTTGGTGTACAGAGAAGCTGAGCGTTCAGCATCCGAATGGCAGTTTCTGAACCATCCATGTCAAGTAAGTGGAAAAACTAGCACAAACACAACCATCTTCAGAAAGCACATCACAGGTACTTTCAGAGAAGAAGGAAGTCACCTAAAACATGGAGGAAGAGAGAGGAAACGGTGATGGTGTGTCCCAAAACACCTTTGACTAAATCCCTGGACAACAGTCAATAGGCATTTATTGAGCACCTACTCTGTGAATGCACCAGAGTTTAAACTCAATGCCAATGGCTCAACTATTCTGCTTAACCCACATAAAGACTGTGAGTTGATAAAGTACATCTCTCACAGGAATTAACAGCCCTGATTATGTTCAAAACAAATTCAAATGTCTCTGGCCCAGGGAAAGTGAAAGTCACTCAGGTCCAACTCTTTGTGACCTCATTGACTATACAGTCCGTGGAATTCTCCAGGCCAGAATACTGAAGTGGGTAGCCTTTCCCTTCTCCAGGGGATCTTCCCAACCCAGGGATCAAACCCAGGTCTCCTGCACTGCAGGCAGATTCTTTACCAGCTGAGCCACAAGGGAAGCCCAAGAATACTAGAGTGGGCAGCCTATCCCTTCTCCAGCAGATCTTCCCAGCCCAGGGAAGCTAGCACCCAAAATACCATTAGCAGACCTGAAACAACATTTTATCACCGAAAGTACAGCTTTTGTTACACCATTTTCTTCTCAAATGTTCTACGGCAAATTTCTGCAAGATCTGGAAGGCATTATAACAATGATGCTAATAATGGTATCTAGTCCTGTCACTTCATGGCAAATAGAAGGGGGAGAAAATGGAAATAGTATCAGACTTCATATTCTTGGCTTCAAAATCATTGTGGAAAGTGACTGCAGACATGAAATTAAAAGATGCTTGCTCTTTGGAAGAAAAGCTATAACAAACCTAGAGAGCATATTAAAAAGCAGAGACATCATTTTGCTGACAAAGGTCTGTATGGTCAAAGCTATGATTTTTCCAGTAGTCAAGTACGGATGTGAGAGTTGGACCATAAGCTGAGTGCCAAAGAATTGATGCCTTCAAATTTTGATGCTGGAGAAGACTCTTGAGAGTTCCTTGGAATGCAAGGAGATCAAACCAGTCAATCCTAAAGGAAATCAGTCCTGAATATTCATTGGAAGGACTGATGCTGAAGCTAAAGATCCAATATTTTGGCCCCCTGATGTGAAGAGCAGACTCACTGGAAAAACCCTGATGCAGGGAAAGATTGAGGGCAGGAGAAGGGGGTGACAGAGGATGAGACGGCATCAAAGACATAAGTTTGAGTAAACTCCAGGAGACAGTGAAGGACAGGGGAGCCTGACATGTTGAAGTCCATGGGGTCGCAAAGAGTCTGATATGACTTAGCCACTGAACAATAATAATAATACCTAATATTTACAAAGGGAGTAGTTTTATATTTCTGGTGCATGCTAGATATTTTTACAATTGTTTTATCATTTAAAAGGAGGCTATGATTATGATTATTATGGTGCCCCTTTATAGGTGAAACTGATACACACAGAGATTTGATTGCTTATCCAGGCTGGTACATAGTAGAAACAAATTTCTCTGAGTCTAGGGCTTTAGACCATTATTTCTTTTCTATCTTAAGGTTTAATTTAAACTTTTTTGTGTGTGTTTTAAAATATATATATTAGTACCATAGAACATGTTACACAATAAACAAATAAATATTAGGCACACACTGAAATTTGGGTTCAACCTCAGGATTTAACCAGAATCTTTTTGTTTGTTTCTAAGGTTTTGTTTGTTTGTTTGTTTATTCTTGGTTGCCTAGGTTCTTCGTTGCTGTGCACAATCACTTCCCCTAGTTGCAATGCACGGGCTTCTCTTTGCAAAGGCTTCTCTTGTTGCAGAGCACAGGCTCTAGGGCATGCAGGCTCAGTACTAGTGGTGCTTGGGCTTAGTTGCCCTGAAGCACATGGAATCTTCCAGGACGAGACTGAACCAGCATCCCCTGCATTGGTAGGCAGATTCTTAACTACTGGACCACCAGGGAAGTCCTCAACCAGAATCTTAATTGACTCTAGCCCCCTATTTTTTTTGCTGTCTTCTTAGAAATGGGCCACCCATTCACGACAGGTCATGCCAAAGAAGAGCATGAATGTCATGTAGACATAAAACAAGTGAGAGCTGGTTCACTCTGACAAAGACAAAGCCATTTTCATTTGAATATCATTCCGCAAATCTGTGCAAGTTTTTCGTGTCCTTCCTACATCTAAGACTGAAAAGCTATGGGCAAGTGAAAACAAAAACCAAATGCATCTTCAGAAACAAATATTCCAATAACAAGGGTGAAAATATTTATCCAAGAAGTATCAGAAAATATCAAGCAAGTTATCATTCTCTGATTTTATGTTTAATTAGAAAGCGAATTATGGAAACAGTCAGTTTATTATACACAAACAAACACTGCAAATGAACACAATTTGTCTGGTTTGCTAATTGGAAATCAGCCAGTCTTTCCACCAAGCAATTATAACAGACTCTAATCGCTTGGCTGGAAGTGAGACGCAAGCTTGCTGAGTCGAATGCTGCTGCTGTTATTAGCTTTGTGACATTAATAGTGTTTAGTAAGAGCCGCGAGGATTAGCACCCACCAGCCGGGCTAATCTAACAAAGGCAATTGAAACCCCAAAGAAACAGGATATAATTAAACTTATGAGGGATAAAGGCTCAAAATGTGTTTCTGAACACTAACTACTGCAGTGTCTCTCTCTCTTACAATATGTGTGTATGGGCGGCAGTGGGGGCCGGGGAATGAAGGCAGTGCTCCTGCTCCAAGAGGCGTTAGGGAATGTGGGTTGAAAAGATCTGAAAGTATATACATTCTGTGATCCAGTCCACATCCAGGAATTTATTTTATAGAATTATAACTTTAAAAAAAAACTTTCAAAAATTTGGTTACAAGAATGTTCATCATCACATGGCTTAAAACCGTGAGAAATTGGTTTAGAGCATCTATCCCGAATATTCATCAGAAGGACTGATGCTGAAGCTGGAACTCCAATCCTTTGGCCACCTGATGCAGAGAGCCAGCTCATTGGAAAAGACTCAGATGCTGGGAAAGATTGAAGGCAGGAGGAGAAGAGGGCAGTAAAGGATGAAATGGTTGGATGGCATCACCAACTCAGTGGATATGAACCTGAACAAATTCAGAGAGATAGAGGGACAGGGGAGCCTGGTGTGCTGCAGTTCACGGGGTTGCAAAGAGTCAGACACAACTTAGCGAGTGAATAACAACAAACAAGAGAGCATCCACACGATGGAGTACTATGTAGCCATGAAAAAGATGCTACAGAACTGGATACCTACCCTGATGCATAAAGAAGAGACATTTCCCAAAGAATGTATGTAAATGGCCAAAAAAAAAACACTTTAAAAATGCTCAACATCACTAATCATTAGAGAAATGCAAATCAAAACTGCAATGAGATACCACTCCACACCCATTAGGATGGCTACTATAATTAAAAAAAAAAAAAAACAGCAGAAAACAACAAATAGTGATGAGGATGTGGAGTGGAGGAACTGGAATTCTTACGCAGTATTGGTGGGAATATAACATGGTGCAGCCACTGTGGAAAACAGTATGGTGACTCCTCAAAAAAATTAACTTAGAAGTATTCTATGATTCTTTGGTGGCTCAGTGGTAAAGAATCTGCCTGCAATGCAGGAGATGTGGGTTCCATCTTTGGGTTGGGAAGATCCTCTAAGGAGGAAATGGCAACCCACCCCAATATTATTGCCAGGAAAAATCTCAGGGACAGAGGAGCCTGGCAGGCTAGTCTGTGGGGCCAAAAACAGTCAGCCACGACTGAACACAACAACTAAATGGTTCAGCCATTACACTTCTGGGTATATACAGAAAAGAACGGAAAGCAGGAACTTGAATAGATATATATACACCAATGTTAACAGCAAAAGCCAAATGTTCACTCACAATAGACAAAGGTGGAAACAACCCAAAGGCCCACTGAGATGGATAAATCAAACATGGAAACACACAGAGTGGAATATTGTTCAGCCTCAAAAAGGAAGGACATGCTGACACTTGCTACAGCACGGATGAACCTAGAGGACATTCTGCTAAGTAAAATAAGCCAAACACAAAAAGATGAATATTTTATAAGACCCATGTTCATTTTCCCGTATAGTAGAGATCTACTTATCAAACCAGCACGGGATTCCAGTCATCTCAGCACTGACATTTTTCTAGCTACATAAGTGAACTGACATTTTTCTTTCTATACTAGGTTCTCAAGATTTTCATATTTATGAATCAGTTTTTGAGTTTGATAACCTCTGAATGATTTGAAAAAAATACACAAAGCCAACTCACTAGCCCCTGGATCATCATGAAGGCATAGCTACCCTCTGAGGCTCATTCTCTGAGGGGGCACCCTTGGAATTCAGTGAAAGGTGTGATATGAAAAAGGCAAACAGGTCTCAGCACAAGTGTCACGGCACCTTGCTTAGCCATAAATAATGTTGAGATGAGATGTTGCAAGTAAATCCAATTAAGTAATTTAAAATCCATATAGAGACGGGACCTCCCTGGTGGTCCAGTGGTTAAGACTCCATGCTTCCAATGTAGGGGGCATAGGTTCAACCCCTGGTCAAGGAAGTTCCACGTGCCATGAGGTCAAAAAACAGATAAATGAAACCTTTACTTTTAAAAAATGGTTTGAAACATTATAATGGAACTTAGAAATGCCCGGGATCTCCTTATCTCAGGCACGGTCACCATAAAACAATTAAGGGTGAGGAATACAAGAGAGAGAGAAATAGAAGACAAGCACATGTTTCTTCCCTCCCCAAAGCCTTTCCAGTAACGTCTCCTCTTAACCACTCAAGCCATCTGCCAGTTCTGAGATGTCACAAGATCACCCTTGACTTAAACTCCCAGCTATCTCATATGAATTATAGCAAGTGCATTTTATCCTCTGATATCACCACTCCCATCAGGCTCTGTAACTTAAGACTCCAGGAGGACTCCTATAGCCTTTCCAGCTTCTCTTGATGCCCCACCTCTCTCAAATTGTAAACACTTTTGAAGCAGGAATGCCTTAGCACAAAGTGTTGAACATGTTTTAAATTCTATAAAACAATACACTGTATCTCTACAGAACTGTCAGGGTGAAGAAAAGGAGTACTGCAACAGTTATAAATATATCATATCCAGCATTTATTCAGACAGATAAAGATCTAGCTAGGTGTCATTTTAAAGCTCAGCTATTTATGCTTTTGGCAGATAGTTGAAAACAGAATGCATTTATAGCTCAGAAATGTAAAAAAAAAAAAGCAATACATCACCAATGGTCAGTGTATCAGGGTTAGCTTTGCGATTCTGGGTCAGTTATTTCACTTGTTTGAGAGGATAACCCATCTCAACAGAGAGGTTGTGGGGATTAAACATGTGAGCGCCACACCAAGAAAGGCATCTGACTCATAAATACAGCCCACTCAATGTACGCTGTATAGTCAAAACTATGGTTTTTCCAGTAGTCACATATGGATATAAGAATTGGACCATAAAGAAGGCTGAGCACACTGAAGAACTGATGCCTTCGAATTGTAGTGCTAGCGAAGATTCTTGAGAGTCCCCTGGACAGCAAAGAGATCAAACCAGTCAACCCCACAGGAAATCAACCCTGCATATTCACTGAAAGGACTGATGCTGAAGCTGAAGCTCCAACACTTTGGCCACCTGATGGGAAGAGCTGATTCCTTAGAAAAGACACTGATGCTGGGAAAGATAGAGGGCAACAGGAGAAGGGGCAACAGAGGATGAGATGGTTGGATGGCATCATCCATTCAATGGACGTGAGTTTGAACAAACTCTGGGAAACAGTGAAGAACAGGGAAGCCTGGAATGCTGCACTCCATGGGGTCACAAAGAGTCAGGCATGACTGAGTGACTGAACAAGAACAACAGTGGATGCTATTTTTATGACGACTGATCTGCCTGCCTTTGGACCACATTCTTGGTGTCTGGTAAACACTCAGAAGTCTGTCCCCACAGGGTCCATCCCTGGCCATGTAAGCAATACAGAAAAGGTTATTTCTGCATGAGTCCCACACTGGCACGCCCGGATACTCTCTGCCTTCATCTCTTCCATGGTCATCCATCAGTGGACACTTTCAGCTTCTGAACCCCTCTCCTGAGTGCAAACAGACTGACCTTTTCATTCGTTTCTTCATTAATGGGACATATTGACTGCCTGCTAGGCACAGGGGAGACAGCCCTGATGTGGAAGCTGAGGTTGCAGCTCTCAGAGCACCTCCACTGCTGAGGCTCACATATGAGCAGTATTCAACAAGAACATATGAGCAGTAATCAACAAGAAGACACGGACACGGGACAATTTCAGGCAGTCTGTGTCCCAATCTCCTCCTGAGGAGGACTCTTGCTTATAATGTGACAGCAGAACCAAGGCAGAAGATGGCTTTTCTCCATCTCAGCAAGGAAAGTGTATGTCAGGTGACGGAATTTTTTTCCCACTCTATACATATCTGAGAATGACCAAGAAAGCATTTCGAGTATTGATTTGGGGATTACAAATACATTCTAGCAAGTAAACAGATTCACAAACATCAAACCTGCAAGTATTCCCAATCTCCTCCTAAGGAGGACTCTTGCTTATAATGTGACAGCAGAACCAAGGCAGAAGATGGCTTTTCTCCATCTCAGCAAGGAAAGTGTATGTCAGGTGACGGAATTTTTTTCCCACTCTATACATATCTGAGAATGACCAAGAAAGCATTTCGAGTATTGATTTGGGGATTACAAATACATTCTAGCAAGTAAACAGATTCACAAACATCAAACCTGCAAGTAACAAGGATTGAGTAGTAAATCAGTGTGATGAGATAGAGAGTGAGGAGGAGGGGTATTTCAATTTTAAGAGAGAAATCTCTCTGTGGAAGAGGTAACCTCTCAGCTGAAACTTGAATGATGAGAAGCAGTCAGTCATGTGAGGTTCAGGGGACACAGCGTGCCACAGAAGGAGCGGCAAGAGTGCAGGACTTGAGGAGGACACAAGCTTGGTGAGTTGGGGAATCCAAAAGGAGCAGTTGAAGTGTACAGGGAAGCCCGTGATGGAGAGAGGCAGGAGACACAGTTGGAGAAGTGAGGTTGAGGGTGGGTTGGTCCCAAAGTCCACATAGATCCTGGGCCATCACCTTTATAAAACTCAGATCTTCCTCAAGACAAGGGGCTTCTTTCTGGCCACCCCCATGGCCCTACCCTCCGCCTCTAGATGGGTACTCCCAAGAAGCTCTGCTGGTCCATCCACACTCTTCCTCCTGCCAGCCGAGGCCCTGCTGTCTAACTTGGGCATGCTAACAAGTAGAAAGTTCTTCCTCATGTGTAATCTAAATAAGTCTGGCAACGATTCAAATTCATTTTCTGTTGTCTTAAGTAATCATTCGGGGTAGTTACCATCACAATCCTTAACATATTACAATGACCACTTTCAGAGCACAAAGCAATATGCTAAGAGCTTTAAGGGAAAAGGCTCAGAGAGGTTGAGGAACTTGTCCAAAGTCAAACAGTTAAATGTAGTGGGAAAATTGAGACTCAGACCTGTCTAACTCCAAGCTGGACTCTTTATTATGTTCTACTTTTCTCTCCTGGCTCATCTCAAACATATAGTCTCTCAACACTTCTCTTTACAGATGGTCACAAATAACCTGATTCATCTCTATATAAATGACTAGCTGGTTTATCAAGGTATGGGGACACACCTTGCCCCGTACAGAGTGAATCAAGAGTCAGTCTCTATACATGCTGCTGGACATAAAATAACCAATGAGGACCTTATAGCACAAGGAACTATACTCAATATCTTGTAATAACTGATAATGGAAGAGAATATTTAAAAAAAAAGAATATATATACACTAAATCAGGGCTTCCCTAGTGGCTCAGATGGTAAAGAGTCTGCCTGCAATGCAGGACACCTGGGTTTGATCCCTGGGTCAGGAAGATCTCCTGGAGAAGGAAATGGCAACCTACTCTAGTATTCTTGCCTGTAGAATTTCATGGGCAAGAGAAGCCTGGTGGGCTACAGTCCATGGGGTTGCAAAGAGTCGAACACGACTAAATACTAACACTTTCACTTTTTAAAAAAAATAAGTAAACCACTTCACTGTACATCTGAAATTAACACAACCTTGTAAATCAACTATATTTCCGCAGAAATAAGTGGGTGAGTCTCTATGGCTTCTTTTTTAAAAAAAAATCAACCTTAAATTTAATATTTATTTATTTATTTGACTGTGCCAGATCTTAGTTGTGGCATGCAAGATCTTTAATCCTCATTGTGGCATATGGGATCTTTTTAGCTGTAGCAAGAAAACCCTTATTTGCGGCATGCGGGATCTAGTTCCCTGACCAGGGATCAAGTCTAGGCCCCCTGCATTAGGAGCTCCTAGTCTTAGCCACTGGACCCCCAGGAAGGTGCTTCTATCGCTTACTCTTATTTGCAAAGTTTGCAGTCAGCAAGAGTGGCTTCAGTGTATAATCAATGGCACATTAATATTGTTTAAATTTTGAAAGTTGTAGGTGTGAAATAACATTTGTTACATGAATGGTTAGCCAGAAAGGATCACATTCTGTTAGTTCAGTTCGACTGAGGGGACAAATGTCCTGACATTTGTCAGGCGGTAGCCATACCCTTGTGTTTGTTATGCTGTGTCGATGTTGGGTGGATGTATGCTGCTACCCATCAATAATTAGATCACTCTAAATAAATAGAAACTTGTTCTGGCTTATTATTCAGAGAAGGCAATGGCACCCCACCCCAGTACTCTTGCCTGGAAAATCTCATGGGCGGAGGAGCCTGGTAGACTGCAGTCCATGGGGTCTACTATCGGACACAACTGAGCGACCTCACTTTCACTTTTCACTTTCATGCATTGGGGAAGGAAATGGCAACCCACTCCAGTGTTCTTGCCTGGAGAATCTCAGGGACGGGGGAGCCTGGTGGGCTGCATCTACGGGGTCACACAAAGTCGAACATGACTGAAGTGACTTATAATAATAAGCAGCAGCTGCTTATTATTGGACCATACACTTCCCTTCCCCAAAGCCTCTTGTAACTGCATTATGAATGTCGTGCTGAGTTTATGTTGAGGATCATTTCCTCTGGTGAACTCCTATCTATCCATCAGAACTCAGCTAAGGGGTCACCTCCTCAGAGAAGCCTTCTGGGTATTCTCTTAATGAAGGTACTTATTCCCTACTCTGCCTTCCCCTTAAATTTTGTGGAGAACATGTTCATTAAAACAAAAGTAGCTATATGAGGTAATAAATGTTAAATTGTTGGTGGTGATCATTTCACAATGTATATCAAATCATCATATTGTTACTTTAAATATATTCCAGTTTTATTTGTCAATTATACTTCAATAAAGATGAAAAAAATAAAATCCCAATAAGCAGCTAAAAAGTCACCTTGCATGAACTTCTGCTGCTGCTGCTCAGTCACTTCAGCTGTGTCCTACAGTTTGCCACTCCATGGACTGTAGTCTGCCAAGCTTCTCTGTCCTTGGGATTCTCCAGGCAAGAATACTGGAATGGGTACCATGCCCTCTTCTAGGGGAACGTCCCCACTCAAGGATCAAACCTGCATCTCCTGCGTCTCCTGCATTGCAGGTAGATTCTTTATTGGCTGTGCCACCAGGGAAGCCCTGCATAGATTTCTGCTGCTGCTAAGTCACTTCAGTCATGTCCAACTCTGTGTGACCTCATAGATGGTAGCCCTCCAGGCTCCCCTGTCCCTGAGATTCTCCAGGCAAGAACACTGGAGTGGGTTGCCATTTCCTTCTCCAGTGCATGAAAGTGAAAAGTGAAAGTGAAGTCGCCAGTCATGTCTGACTCTTAGCAACCCCATGGACTGCAGTAGCCTACCAGGCTCCTCCATCCATGGGATTTTCCAGGCAAGAGTGGGGTGCCGTTGCCCTCTCCGTGCATAGATTTCTATTGTTGCACAAATTAGATGTTTAAAAATTACAAAGTGTTTTAAACACAAAAAGTTACAGAGAAATAACTTGTAGATACCTGCATACTCATCATGTAGAGTTAAGTAAAAACATTTTGCAATATTTGTGTCAGATATCTTTTTGAAATAACTAACTAACTAGTTATATATGGCCAAAACCATGCCTTCACTCCATTTCTTTCCCTCCCTCTTAAGAGTAAAGAATAAGGAAAAAACAAGGTGGAATCAAGCTCAGAAAAGCGATCAGCAATTCTTGGTGCATCTTTTGCTGGTTCTCAGAATCCTGATGCCATCTAGAAGAAGAAACCCCATTACAAAAGGTGTCAGAGAACTAGATGACTGCTGATGGACGAATCAGTGAGGCGAGAATAATGACAGTGATTGAGGGTAGGGACCATCTTTGAAGAACTGAGGGTAGAGATGGTCTTTGACGTTTCTCATGTTCTGAAAGCTACATATTAAGCTTATGTTGAATTATACACTGGTAAATGTCTAATCCACCTTTTTAAGCATGCTTGTCATGACCTCAACAAAGTGGAAATAATGAAAGGCAATCACATTTAGGAATGTTAGACATTAGGAAGGGAAGGGGGCTTCTCCAGTGGCTCAGCGGTAAAAAATTCTCCAGCAATGCAAGAGGCATTGGAGATGCAGGTTTGATCCTTAGGTGGGGAAGAGCCTCTGGAGGAGGAAATGGCAACCCGCTTTAGTATTCTTGCCTGGAGAATCCCACGGACAGAGGAGTCTGCCAGGCTATGGTCCACAGGATCTCAAAAAGTTGGACACGACTGAAGCAACTTACCCACGTGCACACAGGAAGGGAAGGAGAACCCAGCATTGTAGGGTGTGCTAACGTCAGTTTCCAGGGGATGACATCAGGATCAGAAGGAAGTTTGTTGGCTCTCAGTAGATCCACAATTACCTGAAATAAAATGAATGAACACCCTGCACACCCTAGAAGCCATCCTCCGCAACACAAGAAGCCATTGCAATGAGAAGCCTGTACGCTGCATCCAGAGAAAGCTTGAGTGTAGCAACAAAGACACAGAGCAGCCAAAAAAAAAAAAAAAAAAGATATTAAAAAAAATGAGCCAGTGAATGAGTGAACAGATAAATGAACTGGTGTGTACTCAACCGCCAAAGAGAAGGATGTTGCTCACTGTCTCTCTTTGCCCTATGCTGAGGAACTGGAGCTAAGTCCATGTGCTGCTGCTGCTGCTGCTAAGTCGCTTCAGTCATGTCTGACTCTGTGTGACCTCATAGGTTGCAGCCCACCAGGCTCCCCTGTCCCTGGGATTCTCCAGGCAAGAATACTGGAGTGGGTTGCCATTTCCTTCTCCAATGCATGAAAGAGAAAAGTGAAAGTGAAGTCGCTCAGTCGTGTCCAACTCTCAGCGACCCCATGGACTGCAGCCTACCAGGCTCCTCCATCCATGGATTTTCCAGGCAAGAGTACTAGAGTGGGGTGCCATTGCCTTCTCCAAAGTCCATGTACCCTTCCTCAATCAATAAATCTTGACAAACTATCTCCCTTCTTCTATTTTTATATTTTAGTTTCTGATTTTCCCCTTGTTTCATGCTTTTTGGCATTACTGCCCCTACAGTTTTATTATACAATGCTTCCAATCTTCTCTGGAAGTTGACAAGGTTCTCAGTTGTAGCACGCGGGATCTCAGATCTATGTTGCAGCGTACAGGATCTCTTAGTTTCGGCATGTGGGATCCAGTTCCCTGACCAGGGATCGAACCCAGCCCCTCTGCATTGGGAGCATGGAGTCTTGGTCACTGGAGCGCCAGGGAAGCTGCTGTGCAGTTTCTGAGTTTCTATGCAAGACATACCAGTGATGTTAGGATTATGTGTGAAGACCTAGAGGATGCCCAGCTTTGCAGTCTGACAGATCTGGGTTCAAGACATTTAATTTCTCTGAACTTGAATTTTCTCCCTTTGACAAAGGAGATAAACACATGGCTTTTCGTGGCCATTGTGATGCTAAAGTAAATCTTGAAGTTACGTTAAAGAGGTCAATATAAGAAAGAAAAAACTTAAAGTGGTCCATTTTCACGAAAAGCTAGCTCTAGTTGACAGCTTGCTGATGTAAAAATAGCCGATAGTCTTAAGAAAACTAGAAAGTCCAGGCAAACAAAGGGAGGGAGGGAAGCCTAGAACTTTTGTGAGGGTTCATTCTATTGGTGAATTCAAAACCTAAGAATGGAATTAGGGTTTTGTGCGGGTTCATCCTATTGGTGAATTCAAAATGTAAGAACAGAAATCGGTGTGTAGAAAAGGAGCAAATAAGATGTAAGGCAGGGGCCAGCCCATAAAGAGGGAGGGAACAGACCTAGGCAATATCCAGGAAGATTGTTCACACATAGTGCCCAGCCAATGAGGAACTAGGGGAGGGACTTGTGTGCTCCGGGATAAGGTGCTCAGTGTGACAACTCTGGGTGTGCCTGCCCACCAGACACCTGATCTTGCAAGACCATCACTAATGAATTGCTTCTGGCTGCAGCTTGTTTCTCCAAGTCCACTCTTTGAGTTTAGGCTGGTGAGCATGTTTCTTGCATTAATAATAATCATCAGTTCACTTCAGTCACTCAGTTGTCTCTGAGTCTTTGTGACCCCATGAATTGCAGCACACCAGGCCTCCCTGTCCATCACCATCTCCCAGAGTTCACTCAAACTCATGTCGATAGATTCGGTGATGCCATCCAGCCATCTCATCCTCTGTTGTCACCTTTTCCTCCTGCCTCTAATACCTCCCAGCATCAGAGTCTTTTCCAATGAGTTAGCTTTTTGCATCAGATGGCCAAAGAACTGGAGTTTCAGCTTTAGCATCATTCCTTCCAAAGAAATCCCAGGTTTGATCTCCTTCAGAATGGACTGGTTGGATCTCCTTGCAGTCCAAGGGACTCTCAAAAGTCTTCTCCAACACCACGTTTCAAAAGCATCAATTCTTTGGCGCTCAGCTTTCTTTACAGTCCAACTCTCACATCCTGCATGACTACTGGAAAAACCATAGCCTTGATTAGACAGACTTTTGCTGGCAAAGTAATGTCTCTGCTTTTGAATATGCTATCTAGGTTGGTCATA
>SJYC01129940.1:0-16845 GCA_006408675.1 Madoqua kirkii | reverse complement strand
TTTCTGAATTTGCACAGTCCATTAGCCTTCCCTTAGGTTTCGTGGAAGACTAGAAATCAACTTATCATTTTAAGGTGACTTTCTGTATCTCTTCTCTAACTCTGTGACTCACAAAGGTTTAAGACCCTGAAGTGAGGAAGATGGTTCCTAGAGGGATAGCTGTCCATGATTCTGAACCACTATCAGCAACCCAGAGATCCTTCTGATTCCTAATCAATTTTATCTCTAAAGTATTAAACCTGTAAGCTTCCCAGATGGATCAGTGATTAAGAATCCACCTGCCAATGCAGGAGACACGGTTTCAATCCCTGGGTCGGGAAGATCCTCTAGAGAAGGAAATGACAACCCAGTCCAGTATATTTGCCTGGGAAATCCCATGGACAGAGGAGCCTGAACAGAGGAGTCTGGTGGGCTACAGCTCATGGGATCACAAAAGAGTCATACATGATCTAGTGATTAAACAACAGCAAAAATGTTAAACCTGTGCCATTAACACCAGGCCAAGCAAAATCAAGGGGGAGAAAAGATCTCTTTATAAAAGGTAAAATCCAAATGTTATACACAAAAACTGTATGTGCACTGTTTTATGCATAAAATTTTCATGAAGATAAAACTTCAGGAAATGCAAAGATATACAGAAAGAGACTTCAGCTTACCCTCTCAGCTCATGATAAAGAAAGAAGGCAACAAAGAAAATATATAAAGGCCCTAATACAAGCACATTAGATTGAATTAGCAAATTATATAGCCTATAATCAGAAAACATACACTGAATTGTTGAATTGTTACGTGTCAATGATATATTTACAAAAGAAAACATGTTAGGCCATCTGAAAAAAATCTGAGTGAAGTAAAAAGGTATAAGTGTAGTACAAATGCTATTATAAATACAGATAATATTCTCTGATTATAATGCAGTAAAACTAGAAATTGCAACATGGGAACGTAAAAGTTTTCTCAAATAATTCTTTTGTCATGAAAAAATCTAAATAAAAATTGTAAACTACCTAGAAAATTAAGATAAATACAAATAGTAAATATGAAAAATAGAGCAGAATGAAAATAAAAACACTAAGTATTAGCAAAAATAGTAAAAGAGGAATAATTACTCCTAGGAAAGCAGAAATAATGCATTAGTAAACAAGAAACAAGAAAACAGCATATTAGAAAACAGAAACATAGAACTAATTAATAAGTACCTTTCTTGGTAAGAGGGAGGAAAATTTTTGAATTAGTGGAGGGAGGTGATGGTTGGGGTAGAGACTAGAGAAGGCAGAGAGAGCCCAATAAATAAAGACAACAGGAGAAGCAAAGCAGAAACCCAAGGAGAAATGTTCAAATAACCATCTTTTCAGATTACTGATGTTCCCAGTGAAATGATTTTTGTCTCTACAGGAAGTTTGAGGGTCAGTTCATTTGTCTACTGCCCTCCCCTCCCCCTCCCCCACACACATACACATACACACACAATCCATATTCCTCCCATTCTATACTTATATCTTGAATGGTATTCTTAATTGGCTTATTTCTTTGGGGGATAGCTTACCTTTCTCTCCCACATACAGAGCTATCATTTATTGAAGGCTTATCATAGACCAAGTGAGACATAAGGGCTTTAAAGACCTTTTTTGTTAAATTCACACTAAATTTTTCAGGTATTATGCTTATCTTATAGATTAAGAAATGAAGTTCACACAGTTAGTAATTCAAACCTAACTCAATCCCAAAGCTGATTTTTCCTCATGATGCTCTACTGCCTCTCCATGGATAGCAAGAGAGATCAGTAATAAAATTTGTACACAATTAGCAAATTGTTGAGGGGAAAGGCTAAGATCAAGATCCAAATGATCTCAATCATCTGAAATGATTGGCTGACCCTAACATAAAGAACTCCTTGAGAGCTAAGTTCAAAATGCTATATTTGGGAGCTAAAAAAAAGTTCTACACAAAACAGAATCAGGAATATCTGTTTTGGTGCAGTTCATTTGAAAAATGTCCCAGTATTTTAGTGCCTTATGCTCCTTGTGGGGAAGGAAATGGCATCCCACTCCAGTATTCTTGCCTAGAGAATTCTGTGGACAGAGAAGCCTGGTGGGCTGCTGTCCATGGGGTCTCACAGAGTCGGACACGACTGAAGCGACTTAGCATGCGTGCATGCATTGGCTTCCCTGGTGGCTCAAATAGTGAGGCATCTGCCTGCAATGCGGGAGACCCGTGTTCGATTCCTGGGTCGGGAAGATCCCCTGGAGAAGGAAATCGCAATCCACTCCAGCACTCTTGTCTGGAAAATCCCATGGACGGAGGAGCCTGGTAGGCTACAGTCCATGGGGTCGCAAAGAGTCGGACATGACTGAGCGATTTCACCTCACTTCACTTCATGCATTGGAGAAGGAAATGTCAACCCACTCCAGTATTCTTGCCTGGAGAATCTCAGGGACAGAAGAGCCTGGTGGGCTGCCATCTATGGGGTCACACAGAGTTGGACACGACTGAAGCGACTTAGCAGCAGCATCATGCTCCTTATACCCTCTGTACCGTGCCAGCACGCTTAGTCATGTCCAACTCTTTGCAACCTTTGGACTGTAGCCTGTCAGGCTCCTCTGTCCATGGGGTTTTCCAGGCAAGAGTACTGGGCTGGGTTGCCATTTCCTCCAGGGGATCTTTCCAACCCAGGGAACGAACCCACATTTCCTATGTCTTCTGCATTCCAGGCAGATTCTTTACCCACTGAGCTATCAGGGAATGTCTGACTCTTTGTGACCCCCATGGACTATACAGTCCATGGAATTCTCCAGGTCAGAATACTGAAGTGGTTAGCTATTCTCTTCTCCAGGGGATCTTCCCAACCTAAGGATCGAACCCAGGTCTCCTGTGTTGCAGGTGTATTCTTTACCAGGTAAGCCACCAAGGAAGTCCAAGAATACTGGAGTGGGTAGCCTATCCTTTCTCCAGGGGATCTTCCTGACCCAGGAATTGAACTGGGGTCTCCTGCATTACAGGCAGATTCTCTACCAGCTGAGCTACTAGGGAAGTCCATACCATCTGTATCCCAGCAGAAAATGGTGGCACTGTCAAAGAGTTTAGCTGAGAAGAGTTTAATAAAGGAACTGTTTTCAGGATTAAGGCAACTAACTAGTAACAGCAGATCACCCAAGGATGGGCACCGTAAAGCCCAGCAGGAGGTGAGGCCATAGGTAAGACATATTCACTGTTCTTTTAAAAAATGGTTCAATACCTTCTTACTCTTACCCTCAAAGTTCCTGCTGAGGCCAAGTCCAATCAGAAGCTAGAGAGCCGGGCCAGCTGAGAGGTGCATTCAGCAGAGGTCAGACTCTTAGGGGATCTTTCAGGGAGGACCAAGTGGAGAAACTATCTGTTGGGGAAGCAAACAGAGAATAAACGGCATATCCACATTCATTCTCTTCCAACAGAGTGACACCAATGCCAAAACAACAGAAAAGGGGACCTTAGTCTCAGTCTGTATATGCTGGGTCTTGATCATAAGAGGTCCCGGTGCTACTGAGACCTCTGCTACACAGATCAGAACTTGGAGATCACCTTCAATCTGAATGACTCCGAGAGTAGAAATGTACCAGGAGGGATCCTAAGAAAGCCAGCTGGCATGTCAACCGTTACATCAGGCAGGATGTTCACGTTAGGGTGAAAAAGACTCAGGGGAGACAAGTGTGAAGACTAATGCAGAGTAGACCGATCTGTGGTCAAGACAGTAGATGTCAGATACAGGCAGGAGAGTTATTAAGAAGCAGAAATTTGTTTAACATAAGCAATAAATTCCTCTTCTCTAGAACTATTCATTAATGACTTGGATTGCAACTGGCAGAGTAATCCTTTATGAAATTCAGTCATAGTCTAGGCTGCCATCTGCTGGTGGGGCCGCTGCAGAAGGGATTCTGCACTTAGCAAAATTAACTTGATGCCAGCACTGAACACTCTAGTCAGTCCTACTGTCTCCTGCATTGTAAGCAGACGCTTAACCATCTGAGCCACCAGGAAAGTCCCCTGAGATAAGTGATTGTCCTTCACACTAAGGATAATATAGGTGAATCTGAATTTGTTCTGATGTCTTTCCTGCTACTGAAGTGCAGGCATTAAATTATAAGTCCTTCCATAAACAATCTTTTGAGTTTTGTCACTTCTTGGAGAGGCTAAGGGATGGTAACCCAATAATGTATATCTTGAAATATCATGCTTCTAAATCATCTCAAAAGAATAAAATGCCAAAACAGAGCAGTTCTGCACTTGACATTAGGCATCATCTTATATCCTTTCTTCATCATAACTACATTCAAACAGATCTTTCCAACAGAATAAAAGCCTGTTGAAAGTATAGGGTCTCCAGATAGAGGAGAAAAAGCCTGATCCTAAGTCTTCAGGAAAAATCTGCAGTAATAACATAGGTAACTGTTCATAGTCTATTCAGTGAGAAAAGGTTGTATAACAGTTTATGTAAGCATTAATGTATATCTAAATATGTTTATATATAAATGTACTCTGCATGTAGATGGTCTTTCCTGGTAGCTCAGTGGTTAAGAATTTGTCTGCCTCAGGAGGGCATCCTAAGAAAGCCAGCTGGCATGTCAACCGTTACATCAGGCAGGATGTTCACGTTAGGGTGAAAAAGACTCAGGGGAGACAAGTGTGAAGACTAATGCAGAGTAGACCGATCTGTGGTCAAGACAGTAGATGTCAGATACAGGCAGGAGAGTTATTAAGAAGCAGAAATTTGTTTAACATAAGCAATAAATTCCTCTTCTCTAGAACTATTCATTAATGACTTGGATTGCAACTGGCAGAGTAATCCTTTATGAAATTCAGTCATAGTCTAGGCTGCCATCTGCTGGTGGGGCCGCTGCAGAAGGGATTCTGCACTTAGCAAAATTAACTTGATGCCAGCACTGAACACTCTAGTCAGTCCTACTGTCTCCTGCATTGTAAGCAGACGCTTAACCATCTGAGCCACCAGGAAAGTCCCCTGAGATAAGTGATTGTCCTTCACACTAAGGATAATATAGGTGAATCTGAATTTGTTCTGATGTCTTTCCTGCTACTGAAGTGCAGGCATTAAATTATAAGTCCTTCCATAAACAATCTTTTGAGTTTTGTCACTTCTTGGAGAGGCTAAGGGATGGTAACCCAATAATGTATATCTTGAAATATCATGCTTCTAAATCATCTCAAAAGAATAAAATGCCAAAACAGAGCAGTTCTGCACTTGACATTAGGCATCATCTTATATCCTTTCTTCATCATAACTACATTCAAACAGATCTTTCCAACAGAATAAAAGCCTGTTGAAAGTATAGGGTCTCCAGATAGAGGAGAAAAAGCCTGATCCTAAGTCTTCAGGAAAAATCTGCAGTAATAACATAGGTAACTGTTCATAGTCTATTCAGTGAGAAAAGGTTGTATAACAGTTTATGTAAGCATTAATGTATATCTAAATATGTTTATATATAAATGTACTCTGCATGTAGATGGTCTTTCCTGGTAGCTCAGTGGTTAAGAATTTGTCTGCCAATGCAGGAAACTCCAGTTCAGTCTCTGTGTTGGGAAAAGCCCCTGAGAAAGGAAATGGCAACCCACTCCAGTATCCTTGCCTGGGAAATCCCATGGACAGAGGAGCCTGGCAGGCTACAGTGCTTGAGGTCGCAGAGTCAGATACAACTTAGTGACTAAACAGCAGTAACAACTGTGTGTATGTATGTGTATAGATATATGCAATCTACATAGAGCTGAAAGTTTACATATACCTGAAGAAATAATAGCTATCTCTAAGTAGTGGAATTAAGAGTTGCCTTCTGTTTTCTTCTTTGGGGCTTGCTGTATTTTTCCATAATAAACAGATACGTCTAGGGAAAAAATACTTTATGTGTGCTTTTTTATTTTCTTTGTTTAATAGAGGGGAAAGTGAAGTCGCTCAGTCATGTCCAACTCTTTGCAACTCCATGGACTGTAGCCCACCAAGCTCTTCCATCCATGGGATGCTCCAGGCAAGAATATTGGAGTGGGTTGCCATTTCCTTCTCCAGGAGATATTCCCCACCCAGGGATCGAACCCAGATCTCCCACATTGCTGGCAGATGCTTTAACCTCTGAGCCACCAGGGAAGCCCTTTTATAGAGGGATAAGGTGAGGTGAGGTGAAGTCGCTCAGTCATGTCCGACTCCTTGCAACCCCGTGGACTGTAACCTACTAGGCTTCTCTGTCCGTGGGATTTTCCAGGCAAGAATACTGGAGTGGATTGCCATTTCCTTCTCCAGGGGATCTTCCCGACCCAGGGATCAAACCCAGGTCTCCCGCATTGGAGGCAGACGCTTTGACCTCTGAGCCACCAGGGAAGCCCTTAATAGAGGGGAGAACTATGTAATTACTTAGCTAGGTAGACTTCTAGAAGACTTGATGAACTTGTAAAGTTGATATATCCCTATTTCTCCCATAGTTTGGATTCTGATCTAGAGGGGACATGAAAATTTGCTTTGAACACTGAATTGGATATGTTGTTTCACTGCTAACATATTTTCATGGATCATGAAGCAGACTGTACGAGATCCAAAACAGATGATACAGATCAAAGAGCAAGTAAGGAACAGCAGTGGCCTTTAAAAAGTACAGTTAATTGCCTTGGGAATTAAGCTGCAATCCACTCTCCTCCCCAAAATCCCTTATGTAAGAGTAATTTTAAATGACTTATTTTATAAAACTCCAAGGATTTCAGTGACATACTGAGGACAGACTGGAGGGAATGGTCAGTCCCCTGGAAGCAAGAAGGCATTGTCTGTAGAGAATCTTCAGTTCAGTTCAGTTCAGTTCAGTTGCTCAGTCGTGTCTGACTCTTTGCGACCCCATAAATCGCAGCATGCCAGGCCTCCCTGTTCATCACCGACTCCTGGAGTTCACTCAAACTCGCCCATCAAGTCAGTGATGCCATCCAGCCATCTCATCCTCTGTCATCCCCTTCTCCTCCTGCCCCCAATCCCTCTCAGCATCAGAGTCTTTTCCAATGGGTCAACTCTTTGCATAAAGTGGCCAAAGTACTGGAGTTTCAGCTTTAGCATCATTCCTTCCAAAGAAATCCCAGGGCTGATCTTCTTTAGAATGGACTGGTTGGATCTCCTTGCAGTCCAAGGGACTCTCAAGAGTCTCCTCCAACACCACAGTTCAAAAGCATCAATTCTTTGGCGTTCAGCTTTCTTCACAGTCCAACTCTCACATCCATACATGACCACAGGAAAAGCCATAGCCTTGACTAGATGGACCTTTGTTGGCAAAATAATATCTCTGCTTTTGAATATGCCATCTAGATCGGTCATAACTTTCCTTCCAAGGAGTAAATGTTTTTTAATTTCATGGTTGCAATCACCATCTGCAGTGATTTTGGAGCCCCTCAAAAGTAGAGAATGTAAAAGCATTAATAAAACTAAGTAAAAAAGTGTCTACCTTTAAAAATCACTGTTCATCAGCATAAAGAATCCACCTGCAATGCAGGAGACCCTGGTTCAATTTCTGGGTCAGTAAGATCCACTGGAGAAGGGATAGGTTACCCAGTCTAGTATTCTTGGGCTTCCCTGATAGCTCAGTTGGTAAAGAATCTGCCTGCAATGTGGGAGACCTGGGTTTAATCCCTAGATTGTGAAGATCCCCTGGAGAAAGGAAAGGCTACCCACTCCAGTACTCTGGCCTGGAGAATTCCATGGAATGTATGGTTCATGGGGTCCCAAAGAAGGACACGACTGAGCAACTTTCACTTTCATCGAGATTTATGGTTTTTTCATGCATCAGCAATGCTACCCTACCTTTTGCACATTGTGGCTCAGTGATTAAGAATTTGTCTATCAGTGCAGGAGACACAAGAGACATAGATTCTATCCCTGGGTCAGGAAGATCCCCTGGAATAGGAAATGGCAACCCGCTCTAGAATTCTTGCCTTGAAAATTCCATGGACAGCCTGGCGGGCTATAGTCCGTGGGGCTGCAAACAGTCAGACACGACTGAGCATGCATGCATACATGCTGTCTATTGTCTTCCAGGTGTCTTATATTTTTATGGCATAAAAATTGTCACCTTGATAATGCAATGCTAAGCACTTGCCCTATAACACCCCCAACTGTGTGAGGTTAATATGCCTACAGATTTCACAAGAATTGAAATACCTTCAAAAGTGTGTGCTTTCAGTTCTTGTTCATAGAATAGTTTTAGTTCTGAAACTCTTTGCAGGTAAGTTTGAATCCCAGGTATAGAGGAAGTAAACCAAAAGAGAAATTACATTACTATAATCTTATTGTTTTAGTTCAATCATTTATTTTATTTCAGTCACAATGAAATTGAGACAGAAGAGAGTATTTTTGATTTATAGACTTGTATCAACTCCAGAATTCCGACATTACACAAGTAGCAGTGGGAAAGAGCAAGGCATTAAAAATGCTAGAATCTGAGTTTCACTGGACCTGGTTTTAACTCATTTTAAAAATGAATTTTGGACTTCCCTGGTAGTCCAGTGGTTAAGAATCCACCTATCAAAGCAGGAGACATGGGTTCCATTCCTGTCTAGGAAGATCCCACATGTCTCAGAGCAGCTAAGCCGTGCTCCACACCTTCTCAGCCCATGCACCCCAGAGCCTGTGCTCTGCAACAAGCGAAGCCCCACAGTAAGAAGCTCGAAGCTAGAGAGTGGCCCTCGCTCCCTGCAGCTGAAGAAAGCCCGAGCACAGGCACAAAGGCCCAGCACGGTCAAAAATAGATACATTTACAAAAAATCTTTTTAAAAGTGAACTTTTATAGTATCTTTTCTTCCATTATTTTCTGTAGATGATGAGCTGAAATGCCTCAGGATCCAATGTATCATCAGGACATAGGAAAAGTGCTGCCAAGAGATATGCTAGCAGAGATCTCTAGGGCTCTGTCATGCCTCTCTCAGCTTAGTGTATTTATGAAAACTACTAGTGGAGTGGGAACTCTAAAATTTTCATCAAACTATTATGTTTTGTACAATTTCATTTTTGTGAATTTTTATCCTAGAAGTAAATCAATTAATATTAGTGACGAAAGCCTCATCTCTGTTTTGACACTACTATATCCCTTTACACAGACAAGTACAGATACACTCTAATCATAAAAATGTAACTACTATAAAATTAATAAGTACTACTTATTAGCTACATACTATGGGCCAGACACTGTGATAATCACATTTTATATGCTATCATATTTGTCTCACAATAATTCTGGGAGGTAAAGATCATTGAGTCATTTAATGGATGAGAAAAATGAGGCTCTTCTACCCAAGGGAACACACTTTAACAGTAAAAGTTAATATTCCCTTTACCTCCAAAATGTCTACCATTAAACCTATTTTATGTAATCTGACAAAGTAGACACAGACTGCTGCGGCTGCTGCTAAGACGCTTCAGTCGTGTCCGACTCTGTGCGACCCCATAGACGGCAGCCCACCAGGCTCCTCCGTCCATGGGATTCTCCAGGCAAGAGTACTGGAGTAGACTAGTGCCCCTCAAAAATGTGATGTGTTTATTTGTTGTTTTATTTTAATCTTTTTGTTTATTTATCTTTAGTCCTAGAGAGAAATTGTCTTATTCATTTTCTATACTAAAAACCCCTCTTAATATAGACATTTTTTTCAATTGCCAAAAAAGAGACAGTCATACAGACATTTCAAATGACTTTCCCAAATTTTACAAAGCAGACAATAGCCAAAATTGGAACACAATGCACATTTCTTTACATTTTACCCTGTTTTGCAAGCATTCAAAGGGGTACTATTTATTTTGAGAAGTATGCAACTATTAAAAAAGACTTTTGGATACAATGCCTTAAAACTGTGATTGATAGACATATCTTGTCTAATTTCATAAATGTTGCAAAGAAATAATATTCCAGAATACATCAAGAAATCCTATGTGAATTTTTACTTTTTAAACCACAGTGGCAAAAGCTGCTTGTTGTCTCCCAATTTCCATTCTGTCCATTTTTCCTCTAACAGAACACTCACCTTAGCTGCGCACACTGACACTTGGAATTAAAGACTTTCCCTAGGATCCTTTAGTGGTAGGTGAGATCATTTGAATAAGTTCGGACTAATGTCACGTAAGTAGAAGTGTTGTGAGGGACATCCAAGTAGTCTCCTTTAAGGATCTGTCTCATCTGGAAGGTCAGCGTTTATTCTTTACTGAAGTATAGTTGTTTACAATGTTGTGTTAATTACTATTATACAGCAAAGTGATTCAGTTATACTTGTATATGTATTCTTTTTAATATTCTTTTCCATTATGGTTTATCATAGGATACTGAATACAGCTCTCTGTGCTATACAGTAGGATCTTGTTTGGGGGGGAGGGGATCATTGTTAATGACAATTACAGATTATGACACCTTGAACAAAGCAAGGATTCATGACACCATGATAATATAAATAATAAATGAATACATTGAAATTTTGAGAGGAATGAAATATTTACATAGTCTCTAGGTTGTTGTTGTTGTTGTCGTCGTGTCTAAATCTTTTATCACTCCGTGGACTGAAGCCCACCAGACTCCTCTGTCCATGAGATTTTCCAGGCAAGAATATTAGAGTGGGTTGCCATTTCCTTCTCCACAGATTTTCCCAAGTGAGGGATTGAACCCAAGCCTCTGACACTGGCTGGTGGCTTATTTACCTCTGTGCCACCAGGGAAGTCTTTTGGTACCCACTCACAAATTACGTACTAATTACTAAGGTGAAAGTGCAGCTTTATAGATGGGAAGACTGGGAGGATTACCTTAACCAAGAGATCAAGTTGAGCATCATCCCTAAGAGAATAAGGCAAAATCATGAGTCCTCTGACAGAATACAATGAGAAAATGAAAGATTGCTTCTGTGACACCCCTACCAAAGATGCATACACTGAATCTAATGATGAGAAAACGTTAGACAAACGCAAACTGAGGGACATTCCACAGAGCAATGCTTGTAATCCTCGGAAGAGTCAAACTTACATAAACCAAGGAAAAATTCAATGGATGGAAAGTTGTCCTAGTCTAAAGGAGACTCCTGAAAGTCCCCTGAAAAGCAAGGAGATCAAACCAGTCAACCTTAAGGGAAATCAACCCTGAATATTCACTGAAAGGACTCATGCTGAAGCTGAAGTTCCAGTATTTTGGTCATCTGATGTGAACAGACAACTCACTGGAAAAGTCCCTGGTGCTGGGAAAGATTGAGAGCAGAAGGATAAGAGGGTGTCAGAGGATAAGATGGCTGGATGGCATCACCGATGCTATGAACATGAACTTGGGCAAGCTCTGGGAGATGGTGAGGGACAAGGGGTCTTGGCGTGCTGCAGTCCATGGGGTCACAAAGAACTGGACACGACTGGGCAACTGAACAGCAACAAGAGCGAAGGAGACTAAAGACACATGAAATTTAGTGCAAGGTTTTGGACTTGATCTCTTTGATATAGAAGACTTGATTGGGACTACTGATGAACTTTAATGGAATCTGAGGTTTAAATGGTAGCAGGAAGCTACAGTTAATTTCCTGATTGTGATGATTGCACTGTGGTTTCATAGAATATTCTTGTTTGCAGGTAATACATATTAAACTACCCAAGAGTTATGGAGCACCATACTGGCAGCTCAATCCTAACAACTGAGAAAAAAAAATCTTTTTATGATTGTTGAAAATTTCTGTAAGTTTGAGTTTGTTTCCCAAAAAGTGAGAATTTTTCAAAACAAATGAAAGATATCATCAAGCCACAGATTTTTTAAAAAGCTATAAAAAGCATGATGAGTACATAGAAAGCACACTTGGATATAACATAATGAAATCCGACCTCACAGTCCCTTCTGAGTTCCCAGAGTGATTTCCCCACCCTACCACTAACAGGAATCACCAAATGTTTCTGCACCTTAGAGTGCAGAGCCAATGAAACATTTCACTCTGTCAATAGAAAAATAAACTTCCCTACCCCTTACCAAAGCCTTCTTTAGTTGCTTCAGAATTTTAGTGGCCAGCACATCCATTTTATTCAGGATATCTCCTAGCCTATAGTCCTGAAAGCCAGGCAACTCAGTCACAGAAGTATGCTGTAGAGGTCCAAAGGCTGGGGGGGAAGTAAGGTCTCCAACATTTCTTCCTTTTTGACTCCCAGCATACAGAGCTGCTCCAAATTCAATTCCATTCTTTATCACAGGGTTTCCCCCCGCTCTTGAGCTAAAGAGAAGATCAGATCTTCTTGCTATGTTTCAACCTGTTGTGCACCATGAGCAACTTCCTAGGTTAGACAAAGACACGATCCTTAAAGTGACCCCCAAGTAATAACTACTCAGATACAGGTAAGAATATCATTTATCTCAGTTTGCCCAGGACACTTCTAATTTACATCTGTGTTATCCCAGCACCTCCTTTCACTCTCAAAGTGAACCTGACAGTTTCTCAAGACTGAAAATTAGGGACAGTGTAGATTAAAACAAAACTTTGAGGGAAAATTCTGTATATAGTTCAGTTCAGTTCAGTCGCTCAGTCGTATCTGACTCTTTGCAACTCCATGAATTGGAGCACACCAGGCCTCACTGTCCATCACCAACTCCCGGAGTTCACTCAGACTCACGTCCATCGAGTCTGTGATGCCATCCAGACATCTCATCCTCTGTCATCCCTTTTTCCTCCTGCCCCCAATCCCTCCCAACTTTAGTCTTTTCCAGTGAGTCAACTCTTCACATGAGGTGCCCAAAGTACTGGAGTTTCAGCTTCAGCATCATTCCTTCCAAAGAAATCCCAGGGCTGATCTCCTTCAGAATGGACTGGTTGGATCTTCTTGCAGGCCAAGGGAATCTCAAGAGTCTTCTCCAGCACCACAGTTCAAAAGCGTCAATTCTTTGGCGTTCAGCTTTTTTCACAGTCCAACTCTCACATCCATACATGACCACAGGAAAAACCATAGCCTTGACTAGACGGACCTTTGTTGGCAAAGTAATGTTTCTGATTTTCAATATGGTATCACATTGAAAAGTTGGTCATAACTTTTCTTCCAAGGAATAAGCGTCTTTTAATTTCATGGCTGCAATCACCATCTGCAGTGATTTTGGAGCCCCCCAAAATAAAGTCTGACACTGTTTCCCCATCTATTTGCCATGAAGCGATGGGACCAATACCATGATCTTCGTTTTCTGAATGTTGAGCTTTAAGTCAACTTGTCCACTCTCCACTTTCACTTTCATCAAGAGGCTTTTTAGTTCCTCTTCACTTTCTGCCATAAAGGTGGTGTCATCTGCATATCTGAGGTTATTGATATTTCTCCCGGCAATCTTGATTTTCAGCTTCAGCATCATTCCTTCCAAAGAAATCCCAGGGCTGATCTCCTTCAGAATGGACTGGTTGGATCTTCTTGCAGGCCAAGGGAATCTCAAGAGTCTTCTCCAGCACCACAGTTCAAAAGCGTCAATTCTTTGGCGTTCAGCTTTTTTCACAGTCCAACTCTCACATCCATACATGACCACAGGAAAAACCATAGCCTTGACTAGACGGACCTTTGTTGGCAAAGTAATGTTTCTGATTTTCAATATGGTATCACATTGAAAAGTTGGTCATAACTTTTCTTCCAAGGAATAAGCGTCTTTTAATTTCATGGCTGCAATCACCATCTGCAGTGATTTTGGAGCCCCCCAAAATAAAGTCTGACACTGTTTCCCCATCTATTTGCCATGAAGCGATGGGACCAATACCATGATCTTCGTTTTCTGAATGTTGAGCTTTAAGTCAACTTGTCCACTCTCCACTTTCACTTTCATCAAGAGGCTTTTTAGTTCCTCTTCACTTTCTGCCATAAAGGTGGTGTCATCTGCATATCTGAGGTTATTGATATTTCTCCCGGCAATCTTGATTCCAGCTTGTGCTTCTTCCAGCCCAGCATTTCTCATGATGTACTCTGCATAGAAGTTAAATAAGTAATATACAGGCTTAACGCACTCCTTTTCCTATTTGGAACCAGTCTGTTGTTCCATGTCCAGTTCGAACTCTTGCTTCCTGACCTGCATATAGGTTTCTCAAGAGGCAAGTCAGGTGGTCTAGTATTCCCATCTCTTTCAGAATTTTCCATATGTATGTAGTAGATGCTTGATATTTTAAGTTCATTGGCTGGTTGGTAAGTTGTCATATCTGGGAAAGCCACGATCCTATAGGTTTTAGAGGCAAACAGGACATAGGCAGTCAACTGTGCTCATGACCTAAACTTAGACTTTCTAGAGTCCTTGCCAGAGCTTCGAATCAGAAGCTAATAACAAGGAAGCTTTAGCAGACCTAATTCTGCGGGTGAGTGGTGACTTCCAGTGACTACCATCCAGAGTAGTGGGGGCAGAAGGGCTTGGGTTCACTGGGAGCAGTGGTTTCCCAGGCAGAGTGTTCTGTGTCATGACCTGTGTCTGTTGTCAACTATAAAAACTTTCCTTAGTTTTTGGGTATTTATAGCCTGAGTCCAACTCTCCAATATTTTCATCAATTCCATGACCCATTTGATGTTCTAATTTCTTTTCTTCTGATGCTCACAAGACTTGGTTTCTACTATTTGTACCAAGAATATGAATATATCCAGCTTAGGATACTAAACAGAACCTATTCTTTAAAAAAAAAAAAAAGCTTTCCCAAAGATGAAGTAAATTCTCTTGTTTTGGTTTAGAACACTGATAGAAACTCCTAGATGGCAGTCACTTGAATTTTTAAAAAACCTCATCCTCAACTAAGTACATTATTTCACAAATATAACATCCTGAGAATTGCTAGTGGTTGCAGAAGGCAATGGCACCCCACTCCAGTACTCTTGCCTGGAAAATCCCTTGGACGGAGGAGCCTGGTAGGCTGCAGTCCATGGGGTCGCTAAGAGTCCGACAAGACTGAGCAACTTCACTTTCACGTTTCATGCACTGGAGGAGGAAACGGCAGCCCACTCCAGTATTCTTGCCTGGAGAGTCCCAGGAACAGTGGAGCCTTGTGGGCTGCCGTCTATGGGGTCGCACAGAGTCGGACACGACTGATGTAACTTAGCAGCAGCAGCAGCAATATACTAAGCACATATGAAAGTGCATCAGGATAGAATTGATTTGCTCTGCTTTGTCATTAGATTTCATACATTTGATGTTGCTTGTTGAGTCTTTGTTAAAACATCCATTAGAAAAAGGAAACAACTCCTTCACACTAAGGAAATAAATACACACAATGCCCTTCCTCCCCTATCTGTTATATGTACCCAGACACATATGTGTACACATATGCACATGTACAGCAACATTTTTTTTAAGATATTTTGACTTAGGTAGAGTTAGTTAATTTGGCTTAGGCAAGTTCTTATATTTTTTTGAGCTGAAATCATTGTCCCAGGCAACAGTTAGTTATACTCTCTCTATGAAACATTGAAATGTCAGAAGTGCAGAGGACTTTGAATTCAAAGCCTGACACCACCCCACCAGGAAATTCTCTCGAAGGCCAATAAAAACAGGGTGGACAGGCACTCTTTATGGGCTGGCATTACTTCCATGTCACAGACTTAACCTGATAATTCTTTCTAAATTAATGTTCTGAGATGCACTGGCCATCATAGCCCACTTCATTAAGCAAATGTCTCTCAGGCTCTCTACTTGTTCCTGGTCTACTGAGGATACTCTGAGAATTTCTCACTTGCAAATTACTGAGGAAATCTAAGTTTACTTTGAAATATGGAAAGTGCTGTTTTAGGGTGTTCATGACATTCAGAGAACTCAAAAGACAATGCTCTTTCTCCACATTTTATTTCATTTTACTCTTCTCTCTGTCCTCATACTCACATATTCCCGCTGGCAGCCCATTAGAGCTGGAATGCAATGCTCAGTATTTCTATGTCCAGTGGACTCAGACAGTACAGTGAAGTCACATTCTTTCCTCCTTATCATATTGACAGCAGGTATGAGATCTAGATTCTTCTGGGATCCTGATCCCAGAGTGCAAACAGGTCTTCTTCCTTTCTTCCACTCTTCTATCACCTTATAGTAGAAATCAAATAGGGCTTCCCTGGTGGCTCAATGGTAAAGAATCATCCTGCCAACGAAGGAGACATGGGTTTGATCCCTGATCCAGGAAGATCCCATATGCTGTGGAGCAGCTAAGTCTGTGCACCACAACTATTGAGCCTGTGCTCTAGAGCCCAGGAACTGCAGCTACTGAGGCCCACATGCCCTAGAGCCACTGCTCAGCAACAAGAGAAGCCCCCACAATGAGAGGCCTGCATACTGCAATTAGAAAGTAGCCCCTGCTCGCTGCAATTAAAGAAAAACGTGCACAGCTACAAAGATCTAGCGCAGCCGTGAATAAATAAATTATTTTTTTTGATAATGCCGTTTTTTTAAAAGGAAGCATAACACTGAGAAGGAAGGAAGACAAAAAACAATGCAATTCCTATGCCTACAGCATTCACTAGGTGTCAAATATCTTATGGCTATAGATCATACAATAGTATTATATTTATTTAGCAACTATTCTGTGCCAAGCACCCTACAAAGCTCTTTATATATGTTATGACAGTCAGTTCAGTTCAGTTGCTCAGTCATGACCGACTCTTTGTGACCCAATGAATTGCAGCACGCCAGGCTTCCCTGTCCATCACCAACTCCTGGAGCTTACTCAAACTCATCTCTATTGAGTCTGCGATACCATCCAACCATCTCACCTTCTGTCATTCCCTTCCCCTCCTGCCTTCAATCTTTCCGAGCATCAGGGGCTTTTCCAATGAGTCAGTTCTTTGCATCGGGTGGCCAAAGTATTGGAGTTTCAGCCTCAGCATCAGTCCTCCCAATGAATATTCAGGACTGATTT
>SJYC01129939.1:0-19309 GCA_006408675.1 Madoqua kirkii | reverse complement strand
CTTGGGTTCTCTGCTCTGATGGGGTCTATGCCCCACCTCTGCCATCATTCTCTTGGATGCAGCACGGTTACTGTGGGCATCAGCCTCAGCACAAAGTCATCTGACTGGTTGCCTAGGAGGTGTCAGTCCCCATCGCCCCCTACCCTGTGGAGAAGCAAGACCTGAGCGTGCTTCACCCCAACTGACCATCAGGATGGACGGACCTGCTCTCCCCGCCAGACCCTGCAGGACTGTCCTTCCTGGGCGTCTGGGGCAGCGCCTCCTGCTGGAACCCTGGAGCACTGCAGCCAGGCCACTTTCAGGAGTTATTCCAGAAACATTACAAAATGTGAGAGATGAATGTAGATATTCCATGTGTCCCTGAACAGAAGAACGGACAAGCAGACTATGGTCCATCCACACAATGAATGTTGTCCAGCCTGAAAGGAAGGTGTCTGACACAGGCTACAGGGATGAACCCTGAAGGTATTATTCTCAGTGACATAAGGCAGACACAGAAGAACAAATGATGTTTGAATCCACTCATACATAGCCCCTAGAGCAGTCGGCTCCATCAATAGAGAAAGCAGAAGGGTGGGTGCCAGGGACTGAGGGAGGAGAAAGGGGACTGTGTGTCTCACGGGGGCTGTTTCGGTTTTGCAAGATAGAAATAGCAACTGAACAACAGTGCATGCAAGCATTCACTGCAGCAGCATTTACAACAGTGAGACATGGAAGTAACCAAAATGTACATGGACAGATGAATGAATAAAGAAGCCATATATACAAAGAATGGAATATGATTCAGCCATGAAAAAAAAATGCCACTTGCAGGGATAATCTAGAACAACCATAGATTAATCTAGAAGAGTCATAGCAAGTGAAGTTCTTCAGAAGGAGAAACTGATACCAATGAACTATTTTATAAAAGCGAAATACACTCACAGTCTTAGGAAACAAACATGGTTACTGAAGGAGAGTGGTGGGCGGAAGGGATAAGTTGAGAGGTTGGGATTCATTTATACTCACAAATATATATATAGAATGCAAAATCAACACAGACCTACTTTAGAAAGGGTGGTGTATTACACAATCCATAATAACATGTATGTGAAAAAAATAAGGGTGAATCAATATCTGTACGGGGATAACATGAAGAATCTCTACACCAACAAACACAACATTGTGAGTGAGCTATCCTCCAAAACACGTAAACACTAACTTAACAAACAAACAAACAAACAAATAAATGTTAATGAGACACAGGCTTCTGTCACGTGGCAGAAGAAACCACGGACTAGGAGTAAACTTAAGGCTCTGGTTACTGTAGTAACAGGAGTAGGGCATGAAGAAATCCTGTCTCCCTGTGGCCATCTCCTGCAACAGAAACTTTAAAGCTGTTGTTTATGATGCAGTGAAAGAAGAAAAAGTTTTTTTTTTCTCTCTCTCTTTGCCCTTTTGATTCCTTCTCTACTTTAGCTGTTCCTGATCTACAGTCTGCAGTGGTAACTGTCCCCTTCTTTTCAGAAGATTAACCTACTGACTGTTTTGAAACAATACAACAAGGAAAAAGAATATAGGAACCTTATACTTTTGTGGAAATAAATGTTTTTTGGAAAGAATGGAAAGATGGCTTTAATCTCCATACTGGCGGAGGAGAGAACACAGTAGGCTTGCGCCTCAAGAACTGTGTCTTCCCCGATGAGGAATCAAGGGGATCATACTGTTGGCGCTCGTAGTCAGAGTTTGGAGAAAAGAGCAAGCGTGCAAGGATCCTGCATCCTCTCTTTTTGCATTGTTTAAAAACAGGCAATAGGCTGGTGTCAGGGAACCCAGTAACTTGGATCGGCAGGCAGTCCCAGGAGTTGGATCCATTGTCTTTTGTAGATTGCACTATGGCTTTTTTTCTGTAATGCAAAAAGAGGGGAAAACAAACTCTAAGGGGAGGTTTGCAGAGAAAGTACCATAAAGTTAAGCATCAGGATGTGACCAGCATAAAATTAAAAGATAATAGGTGCAAAGTGTGGCTCATGCAGAGTTAGAGGGTGATAGTTGTGGGATATCCCTGGAGAAGGGCATGGCAACCCACTCCAGTATTCTTGCCTGAAGAACGTCATGGACAGAGAAGCCTGGCGAGCTACAGCCCATGGGATCACAAAGAGTCAGACATGACTGAGCAACTCACACACACACAGGTGCAGGAAATAGCTTACATAACAGGTTAGTCTTCTGAAAAGAAGGCAACAATTACCAATGCAGACTGTAGATTAGGAACAGTTAAAGTAGACAAGGACTCAAAAGCCAAAAAAGAAAAAGAAAACTACTTCTTATTTCACTGCAACACTTATAAACACTTTATATTCACAAGGACTGCTGGACTCTAAATGATAAAAATTTCCATGTGTAACTAACTGAACATAAATAAAAGCTGGGCATACTGTGAAGAAGAAACTTCCCACAGTCGATTCCACACACACGAATTAAAATCAAAGCCCATGAAAACATGCTGCACATCAGGAATTGTTAGAGACGTGCAAATGAAAACCACACCGCACCTGTTTGAAAGGCCATCCTCAGTTGACAAAGGTAAATGCTGGAGAAGACACGGAGGAAAAGGACACTCACGGTGCTGATGAGATGTAAATGCTGAGTTACTGTGGAACTGCCTTTTTAAATTCTTACTAAGACAAACATACTGATTCCAGCACAGGTCACTGGAGGACTTAAAACATGCCTGCTCAGCGTTCCCTTATCGTCAGCAGCAACAAGGGAAGACAGTGCCTGAACAGCTGCCCCACCTGAAGCAGCAGACAGCCTCAGTGAGGGGCACACAGTCAGGTCTCTGCCTCATCGGGTGGTTAACGAGACTCCCCCTCACAGTAAAGGGCTCCTTAACTCCAAATTCATTTCACTCAGAGAAGAGGAAAGAAACAGACATAAACTATAAACTAAATCAAGTATCTGTATTTTTAAATTTAAATATAAAAAGTGAAGGATAAAAGCAGTACAAATTTCACTTTAAGTGAATAAATTACAAGCTAAATCAACTATATATTCTGACATATATAAAAAAGAGAAGGAGGATGAAAGCCATACAAACTACTCTAAGTGAGCGGCCCTTGACTATGTGGGTACCACCCAAGTTCTCCAGCTGACTTCACCACTAGACTTGGCTGCAGACACCATCTGGGAACCAGAGCTGCTCTTTCCATCACACAAGGAGGGGACTTCTTTGCCACTGGGGCATGGAGAGAACCCAAGTCTGTACCTTCAGGCACCTCCTCTGCCAGGCTCCAAGCAGAAGGCTCAGCCTGAGTTGTGTTCTCCATCTTCTTCTCCTGTAGGTTAATGGTGGTAAAATGAGGCACAGGAAGGCCTAGAACTTGGGTATCTCCCCTTTCTGCAGCTGTATTATTTATTTTTTTCTTTCTGTAAGTGACTGCTCCTCATCCTCATTGTCTTGGGTAGGTTTTGGGTTTTCTTCTTCTAAACAAAGGCAGGAGTCCTGGGGACAGTGAATGGAATTTCTTACACCTAACAAGATATGATAAGGACAAGGCTTCGCATAAATTAAAGTGTTTATCCTCCAATATCCTTTTTGCTTCTTACTGTTTGACTCTTTTCTCCATTTCAAAATCAAGGCCAGTAGGCATGGTGGGTGGCTTCTCTGGCAGTTTCTTAGGGAAAATGCATCCACTGTAAAGAATCCCAGAATCCAATTTCTGTGCTTTAAATTTGTAGAGCCCTGCTTCTACAGAATTACATTTCTTGGATTTGGCATGTGTTTCCAGCACCTCCACAACCTCTTGCTGCATTTTTATTCTCTTCTCTGACACTTACTTCTCAGTACATTTTAGGATCATCTATATATGGGAAGAACCTGAAAAAGAATAGATATGCATTAATGCATTACTGGATTAAGTTCATATACACCTTATATAAACACAATATTGGAAATCAACTCTATTCCAATATAAGATCAAAATGAAATTTCAGAGAAAGAAATAGAAAAAAAGGGGGCGTGAAAAAATACTGCTTTCTTGTGGCCATTTTCCATAACAACAATGTTGAAAGCTGTGGTGAGTGGTGCTTAATATTTCAGGAGGCCTGTGGGGTTGTTGAAGAGGAAAAGTTAAAATTTTATATAACCTCCTGCTCCTTCTGCCTCTGTAACTCAGCTTTCTCCTTGCACAGTCTGGATCACATAGGTCATGTAATCTCAGGAAGTGGGGACTTACAATACTAGGAACTGGAGCTTATCTCACTCACCCTTGTCCTGCTATTTGCAATTGCCCAGCCGTGCAATCCTGCTTAATCATGCCTGTTTGGTAAAGGTCAGGCATCTCTGTCCCTGCCTTGACCATTGTTCCCACATGCTGAAAACCCCTTAGTTTAAACCAGCCTATTGGCAGCTAGTATTGCCCACTATAGCAGGTCTATAAAAACTCTGTAACCCCTTTGTTCAGGGCTCAGAGCTTGGAGTGTTAACTACTCTGGGCCCACCAGCATAATAAACCTGAGTTTTCCACCTCTCTGATTGTGGTGCTTGGTTTCTTGATTACTGGTTTATGCAACATTTCTGGAGTACCCAGTGAGATTCCAACCAAGCCGGCCCCTTGAACCACCAGACTGGTGGCTCAACCGTGTTGGAGTGGAGAACCCCAAGACGAATGCGAAGGGGCTCCACCTGACGGTATCCTGGATTCTGTTTTGGACCAGCATTCCAACTATGGATGGCCGAGCCCTAACCAGACTCATTGGAGGGATGGGCCAACTCACCAGGAATTGCCACAGAACAAGGTAAGGCCCTGGGGCCAGTCCCCAGTCAGGTCCTACCCACAGCAGGGAGAAGAGGAGACTGATCACCTCCTTGGATCTCCCAGGAAGGGACCACCAGATAGAGGACTGGGAGACTCAGGAGAAGGGAGGCACTGTGATGACCTCTGAATGACTGTATATGCATGATCCCTGATTGAAAGGAGTGAAAACGAGCTCCACAGTCCTTGGACTATGGAGCCTGAGAGGGTCCAAAGCCTGTGGTTCCATGAAGACCTCATAAAGCTAAAAGGTGGTGCCAGTCTCTGGGGGATTTGATCCCTCCCTGCAAGGCTGGTCCATGTTGGGAGTTTATACCAATCTGCCAGTACTAACAGGCATCTTAAATCTCCCTCAGGAGAGTGTCCAGGTGGATAAAAAATGAATGTGAACAAGTGTGAGGTCTGATTCGCTTGTGCTTCAGGTTAGATTGTGTGGTTTCATGGCCTTCGTGGCTATGGAGTCCGAGTGGGCCCTAACTTGTGGTTCCGTGGTGACCTCATATGGCTCAAGGTGGTGTCTGCTCCTGGGGGACCCAGTCCCTTCCTGCAAGACAGATCTGGATTAGGGATTTATACTCATCCACCAATGCTAAGAGGCACCTAATTTCCCCCTGGGGCATGACAAAGCAGGCACCTGAACGGTCTCCTCTTTTGAGAGGGCACTTACTCTTGTTTGTCTTTGTGCTACTGACTCAGGGAGGGGTACACAGGGAGGAAGAAATTATTGGTTACTAGTTATTCTGACTGACTTCTTGAGCTGACATCTAAGAGATTAGGTTTTCCTCAAAACCCTGCCAGGTAGATTAAATTTATCAAAATGGGGGGAAGTTCCTCTGAACCAACAGTTTTAGATTGTATGATAAAGAACTTTAAAAAGAGCTTTGCAGGAGATTATGTAGTCAAGATGACCCCCAGGAAACTTCATAGGTAACTTATGCAAGCTCGATTTGCCATCGTTTTACGTTGGATTGCCGCCAGAGGGCACTCTCGACCTGCCCACTGTACAAGCAGTGCCCCCAGGTGGTCACTGGGACTCCAAGACACCCAGATCAGTTCCCGTGCATAGACTACTGGCTCCTAATAGTGCAGACCCTGCATAATGGGGGGAAGTTCCTCTGAACCAACAGTTTTAGATTGTATGATAAAGAACTTTAAAAAGAGCTTTGCAGGAGATTATGTAGTCAAGATGACCCCCAGGAAACTTCATAGGTAACTTATGCAAGCTCGATTTGCCATCGTTTTACGTTGGATTGCCGCCAGAGGGCACTCTCGACCTGCCCACTGTACAAGCAGTGCCCCCAGGTGGTCACTGGGACTCCAAGACACCCAGATCAGTTCCCGTGCATAGACTACTGGCTCCTAATAGTGCAGACCCTGCATGGGCAAGATTTTGCACAAACAGACAGGGACAGAATAGAGGCTTTGTGGCCCAATTACTCAGAAAAAAATAAGGGAAAAACCCTATATTCCACGGAGATCCAGTGGAAGACCCACTGCTGTCCCCACCATACGTTCCCCTGACTCCACAAGCCCCGGCACAGCCCACGCCAGACCCATTGCCAGACATTCCATGCCCCACCCCCTCACCCCGGTATCTTCCACACTGCCTCATGAGCAAGACTCCAAACCTGAACCAGGGGGATCGTGGCTCTGTTCGGCCAAACAATCTAACCAGCTGGCCGTAGCCCGTCAGATGCCACTGTGAGAAACTTAAGGTCCTCAACAAGTGAACAAGGATGGCTCAGTCCAGACTGGTGGCTCCATCTTCGATTACCAGCCTTCAGCCCTACTGATCTCCTAAACTGGAAACACGATAATCGCATAGTCTGATAAACCACAGGCTATGACTGACCTCCTAGAGTCCATTTTCCACACCTATCTGCCTACATGGAACAACTGTCACCAGCTCCTTATGTCTCTTCTTCAATGTGGGTGTTTATACCGACCTGCCAGTACTAATAAGCATCTTAAATCTCCCCCAGGAGAGTGTCCAGGTGGATAAAAAATGAATGTGAACAAGTGTGAGGCCTGATTCGCTTATGCTTCAGGTTAGATTGTGTGGTTTCACAGCCTTCATCGCTATGGAGTCCGAGTGGGCCCTAACTTGTGGTTCCATGATGACCTCATATGGCTCAAGGTGGTGTCTGCTCCTGGTGGACCCAGTTCCTTCCTGCAAGACAGATCTGGATCAGGAATTTATACTCATCCACCAATGCTAAGAGACACCTAATTTCCCCCTGGGGCATGACAAAGCAGGCACCTGAACGGTCTCCTCTTTTGAGAGGGCACTTACCCTTGTTTGTCTTTGTGTTACTGACTCAGGGAGGGATACACAGGGAGGAAGAAATTATTGGTTACTAGTTATTCTGACTGACTTCTTGAGCTGACATCTAAGAGATTAGGTTTTCCTCAAAACCCTGCCAGGTAGATTAAATTTATCAATATGGGGGGAAGTTCCTCTGAACCAACAGTTTTAGATTGTATGATAAAGAACTTTGCTTGGGGCTGGTGTACGGGATGATCCGGGGAGATGGTGTGGGGTGGGAGGTGGGAGGGGGCTTCGGCATTGGGAGATCGTGTATACCTGTGGCTGATTCATGTCAATGTATGGCAAAACCAATACAGTATTGTAAAGTAGAATAAAGTATTAAACAAACAAACAAACAAACAAAGAGCTTTGCAGGAGATTACATAGTCAAGATGACCCCCAGGAAGCTTCGTAACTTATGCAAGCTCGATTTGCCATCGTTTGACGTTGAATGGCCGCCAGAGGGCACTCTCGACCTGCTCACTGTACAAGCAGTGCCCCTGGGACTCCAGGACATCCAGATCAGTTTCCGTGCATAGACTACTGGCTCCTAATAGTGCAGACTCTGCATGGGCAAGATTTTGTACAAACAGACAGGGACAGAATAGAGGCTTTGTGGCCCAATCACTCAGAAAAAAATAAAGAAGGGAAAAACCCTATATTCCAGGGAGATCCAGTGGAAGACTCACTGCTGCCCCCACCGTACATTCCCCTGACTCCACAAGCCCCGGCACAGCCCGCGCCAGACCCATTGCCAGACAGTCCATGCCCCACCCCCAACCCCCAACCCCAGTGTCTTCCACACCACCTCATGAGCAAGACTCCAGACCTGAACCAGGAGGGTCGTGGCTCCGTTCGGCCAAACAATCTAACCAGCTGGCCGTAGTCCGTCAGATGCCACTGTGAGAAACTCAAGGTCCTCAACAAGTGAACAAGGATGGCTCAGTCCAGCCTGGTGGCTCCATCCTCTATTACCAGCCTTCAGCCCTACTGATCTCCTAAACTGGAAACACGATAACCACATAGTCTGATAAACCACAGGCTATGACTGACCTCCTAGAGTCCATTTCCCACACCTTTCTGCCTACATGGAACAACTGTCACCAGCTCCTTATGTCTCTCTTCACCACTGAGGAAAGGGGACTCATCTCGACAGAAGCCCAAAATGACTCCAAGGACAAGCCCCCACAGAGGTCTTAGATGTGGAAGGGTGGGTGCGAGAAATGATGCCAGAGATGAGACCTAACTGGGATTTCAATACCAGAGAAGGACAAGAAATGCTGGGTTGCTGCCGTGATGCCCTTCTACAAGGACCTCAAGTAGGAGCCAAAAAGCCCACCAATATGTCCATAATTACAATAATCCAAAAAGCGGATGAGAACCCCATCAATTTCTATAAAAGACTATGTGAAGCATTCTGGACATATACCTCGTTCCACCCTGAGACACCCAAGAATCAACAGACAGTGAACGCTACCTTTGTGGCTCAATCCTGTGTGGAATCCAACGGAAGCTCCAAAAGCTGGAAGGCTTCACTGGGATGAATGCCACACAGCTCCTGGAGGTAGCAAATAAAGTCTCTGTGGACTGAGACTGTGAAGCTCAACAAGAAGCTGATAACAGACAGACACAGAAAGCAGTCCTGCTAGCAGCGGCACTGAGGATCCAGTGAAACAGACTTCTCCCTCGCGGAAAGGGGAAACCAAGCAGAGACCAGTGCACCTATTGCAAAGAGACCAGACCCTGGAGGATTGAGTGCTCCCATTGCAGAAGGAAATCTCAAGGGTCACAGAAGTTCAGTCAACCCAACAAAGGAAGGTACCAACCTAAGCTGGCTGTCCAAAACTTTATCAGCCTGGCCAGAGCAGAATCGGATTAGGGAAGACTGGGCTTCCTGATCCGGCCTCTGGGAGCCCACAGTCACGATGAAAGTAGGGGGCCAATCAATGACTTTTATGGTGGATACTGGAGCTGAACAGCACCTGTGGCTCCCCTTACAGCCAAACAGCAACTATTGTTGGGGCCCCAGGGGACAGGGCAGACTGCTTATTTTGCAAGGCCCATTCGTGTCAGTTAGGGGGACATCTGGTGACTCATAAATTTATGTCCTTACTGGAATGCCCCATTCCCCTGCTGGGTAGAAACTTACTGATAAACCTGGAGGTGCAAATCACCTTTGTCCCCAGAAAGCCCACGAGCCTCACCCTGGGGAGCTGATTGGCTCTGATGATGGCCGTGATCATGCCCAGGGGAGATAAATGGCATCTCTGTTCCTCATGGAGGGAACACATAAATCCCCCCAGCCTGTTAAAAGAATTCCCTGATGTCTGGGCAGAGCAGGGACCCCCAGGTTTGGCCAAGAACCCCGCCCCCATTGTAGTGGACCTGAGGCCAGAAGCTGCACCTGTTAGACAGAAACGATATCCAGTATCATGGGAGGCATGCCGGGGAATTCGGGACCACACCCAGCGCCTACAAGATGCCAAGATCGTAAATGAATGTCAGACTCCTCAGAACACTCCACTCTTAACAGTCAAAAAGTCTGGAGGGAACGACTATTACCCTGTTCAGGACCTCCACTCCATCAGCAGTGCAGTGATCACCATCCATCCAGTGGTCCCAAATCCTTACACTCTCCTGAGTCTCTTACCCACTCTGCAAGCTGGTTCACCTGCTTCAATCTCAAGGATGCATTCTTCTGCCTTCAGCTGTCACCAGTCAGCCAGCCTTTATTTGCCTTTGAATGGGAAGATCCACACATTGGGAGAAAGACATAGCTGACTTGGACCTGATTGCCACAAGGCTTCAAAAACTCCCTTACCCTGTTTGGTGAAGCCCTGGCTTAGGACCTTTCTGCCTTTCTCAGAGAAACTTTAAACTGCACCTTCTCCAGTATGTGGATGACCTGTTGCTAGCCAGTCCCACCCAAGGGGACTGCTGGAGAGGCACCAAGGCCCTGTTGGCTCTACTCTCTACCACAGGGTACAAGGTGTCAGGAAAAAAGGCTCAGATCTGCAGACAGAAGGTCAAGTGCCTCGGATTTGTCATCTCAGAAGGGCATTGGATGCTTGGACATGACAGGAAGCAAGCCATCTGTTCAATACCTTGGCCAAACTCTAAGAAAGAAGTCTAGATTCCAGATTCCAGATTCCACCGGGTATGGATACCATGTTTCTCTGAAATTGCTAAGCCTTTGTTTAAAGCCACAGCAGGGTCTGGTAAGGACCTCCTTGAATGGGGACATGAACAGGAAAAGGCCTTCAAAGAGATAAAGAGACTTTTGACCAGTGCTCCAGCATTAGGGCTACCAGATATGATACGGGACTTTAACCTCTTTGTACATGGGAAAAATCACACTGTACTGGGGGTCCTCACACAAGCAGTTAGGCCATGGCAGCACTCAGCCACATACCTGTCCAAACAACTGGATCCAGTGGCTGCAGGATGGCCACCGTGCTCCAGGCATTAGCTGCCACTGTGGTTCTGAAAGAAGCAGATAAGCTTACTCTAGGACAAAATATAAATGTAAACTTTCCCTATGCTGTTACTTCCCTCATGAACAGCCAGGGGCATGAGTGGCTGACCAGGATGACTCACTATCAAGGAATGCTTTGAGAAAACCCATGGGTCCAACTCAAGACTGTGTGGACACTGAACCCCACCAGCATTTTACCTACGGAAGTGGGATCATAAGTATGAGGAGGTCATAGATGAAATTTAACTTGAGCAGGCTGGACTTGACAGACATTCCCCTCCAGAACACAGAACTGGAACTGTTCACTGATGGAAGCAGTTTCATTCAAGATGGGCAGTGCAAGGCAGGCTCTGCCGTAACAACAACTGACTAGATAGTGAAGGCCGAGGCCTTGCCACAAGGGGGGTCAGCATAATGGGCTGACCTATTGGCACTCACCCAGGCACTAAGGCACACCGGAGGGAAATGAGTCAACATCTATACTGATTCAAGGTATGCCTTTGCTACTTCACATGTTCATGGAGCCATTTATAAAGAAAGGGGACTATTGACAGAAGGGGGAAAGTAGATTAAAAACAAAAAAGAAACTCTTCAGCTGTTAAAAGCAGTCTGGAAGCCTTCCCAAGTGGCAGTCACCCATTGTAAAGGCCATCAGTGAGGAACTGATCCAGTCAGCAAAGGGAACTGGTTGGCTGACCAGGCAGCCAAGGAGGCGGCAACCCAACCAAGCCCCACCGTGGGCCCCGAGTCAATCTTTAAGGTCCTCTTGGCACCAGAATTGCCTCCATCCCCAGCGTATACCAAGAAAGGTCAGTGGCCTCTAAATGAGGGAGGAATAAAAGAAAAGGAGGGCTGCTGGAAGCTCCCAAACCAAGGACTCTTTGTGCCCAGCAATCATGCAGTTCAGTTGGTAAAACAACATCATGACACAACTCGTTTAGGAAAAACTACGCTGGAGGGCTTACTGAGCTGCTACTATTTCATTCCTAAGCTCCCAACCCTGTGTGCCCGGATCAGTGCTAGATGTGTGACCTGTGTGCAAAACAACACCAGCCAAGGCTGAGACACAGCCCTTTGAAGATCTAGAAGTGGACTTTGCTGAAGTCAAGTCCTATATGGGCTATAAGTGTTTACTTGTGGTAGTCTGCACCTACTCAGGATAGGCTGAAGCTCACCTCACACACACTGAACAGGCACAAGAAGTGGCCAAGGCCCTGTGAAGAGACTCGATCCTGAGATATGGGCTGCCTCTCTCCATAGGGTCTGACAATGGGTCAGCTTTTTTTTGTCTCAGATAATCCAAAGTTTATCCTGGACACTAGAGATCAAGTAGAAACTTCACATCGCTTACAGGCCACAGAGCTCAGGGAAAGCTGAATGCATGAATTGGACCCTCAAGACTACATTAGCTAAACTCTGTCAGGAAATCCGGTTATCTTGGGTTGACATGTTATCCCTTAGCCTTACTCTGAGCCCAGTGCACCTCGAGTCCTCAAGCTATTCTTCCTTTGATATCTTATATGGGAGAACACCCCTAGTGATAGGAAAACTCAAGGGAAACTCCGAGCAACTAACTGACCTGGAGATGTTCCAACACCTCCAGGCCCAGGGAAAAGTCTTCCAGCATATCGCCAGAGAAACCTTAGAAAGGACACCCATTCCTTTGGGCAGTTGGGTCCATCCTTATCAGCCAGGACTTGAGACATGGGTTAAAGATTGGAAAAATGAACCACTTCAGCCAGTTTGGACAGGCCCTCAGATGGTCATCCTGGCAACCCCTATTGCTGTTAAAGTTACAGGTGTCACCCCTTGGATCCACCACACCAGTGTCAAGAAGGCAGCAGCTTCCTGTGATGAGGACGCTTCAAAAACATTTCAGGATTCCGAAAATCCCCTCATGGTCTGGTTCCAAAAAGAACAGCCCTCACCTATGAAGGATGCTAAGCCATGCTCTAGTCACTCTGGAAGCTGACTAGTCAATGCACAGCAGAAGTTTGAGCATCCGGCTATCAAAGTCACAATGGATTTTCATTGTCCACCCTGGCCTGTATCCCTGATTGGTATTATTGCTGTGCTTGTCACTACAGGACTAGTTTCAGTCACACCCCAAGACTAGTATTTGTATCAGAAGCTGCAGTTAGCTGTCTGTTATCTTGCCATAGTGGGAAGCTTCATTCTTTTTAAATGTCTTTTATGATCAAGTCTCCCTATTAGCTAAACTGCTCCACAGTATAGCTGACCAACCTCCCACCTTCACAATAGGCTCAGTTGCTACAGCCGTGACAACCCAAAGACAAGGAAAAAACCTTTTGCTAGTGTTCAGTTACCTGCTATGTGCAGCCTCTTGGTGTCCCTTGCTGTAACATGGTACTGTTCCTTGTCCATCATGCACCTGTCAACATCACAGTCAACCCTTGGAAAATCACTTACTTAATGATAGCTAGAACAATGTATAGACAGCCAACATTATAGGCCAATCACCTACTACCTTCATAACAAGGCGATGTATATCCAGGGCCCTGGGTGCTAAAAACCTTTTCAAGTTATGCCCTCCACTGCTGCTACCTTTTTCCCTACCAGAGTATCCAAACTCTGCAGTATCCTGATACCACGGCATTGCCATCATGCCACTGTGCCTCCATCCACCCTCAAATGCCATGCAGATTGTTACAACCCAGAACAGGTGTCTGTCTGACAAATAAGTGGAAAAACCTACTAGACATGGACAATAAAGCAGACAAACAAAATCAGGGACCAACTTTGACCTAAAAAGTCAGGCTCTGACTGTTGGCAGTATGACCCAGGTTACAGAGTTAACTCCCCCTTAGACCTTTGTCTGTACCAGTTTCTCAGTGCAACTCATTGCCTTCTTAATGACACCAACCCCAAGCTGGCCAGGAATTGCTGGCTTTGCTTATCCTTAGGAGCCCCATGGTACTTAGTAACACCAGTAGCTAACATCCAACATCCAACAGCCAACAACCATGGGGACTCCTACAGACCCATACTTACAAGGACCAGTTTTAAGGACAATTGAGTTAACTCAAAAGGCTCCAGAATGCTTTATAAATGACAGAGGAACTGAACCTGTAGGCAATTTAGCCAGGGACAAATATAATCAAACTTTAAAAGGTGAGTGGTCCATTCATCCTCCCACAAACGCATATGGTGCCACTCCCATCAAGGTCTTTTCTTTGTTTGTGGGATAGATGCTTATTTATGTCTACCATTAAAATGGATGGACCTTAGCTTTCCTCACTCCCCAGATGAATATTGTTCCTAACAACTAGACTCTTACCATACCTTTGGCAGCACGTATATGGTCAAAAAGAGCCATCCAGTTTATATCCCTACTAGTTGGTCTGAGAATTATGGCTGGGATAGGTATGGGAACAGGAGGGGTTGCTTCATCAACCACCTTTTACTGTACACTATCCAAAGACTTTATATATAACATTGAGAGAGTAACCAAATCTTTAGTGGGCTTACAGGACCAACTAGACTCCCTGGCTGAGGTGGTTTTACAGAATTGGAGAGGGCTCTTGATGAAAGTGAAAGAGGAGAGTGAAAAAGTTGGCCTAAAACTCAACATTCAGAAAACGAAGATCATGGCATCTGGTTCCACCACTTCATGGGAAATAGATGGGGAAACAGTGGAAACAGTGTCAGATTTTATCTTTTTGGGGCTCCAAAATCACTGCAGATGGCGACTGCTGCCATGAAATTAAAAGACGCTTACTTCTTGGAATAAAAGTTATGACCAACCTAGATAGCATATTCAAAAGCAGAGATATTACTTTGCCAACAAAAGTCCATTTAGTCAAGGCCATGGTTTTTCCAGTGATCATGTAGTGATGCGACAGTTGGACTGTGAAGAAAGCTGAGTGCAGATGAATGGATGTTTTTGAACTGTGGTATTGGAGAAGACTCTTAAGAGTCCCTTGGACTGCAAGGAGATCCAACCAGTTTATTCTAAAGGAGATCAACTCTGGGTGTACTTTGGATGGAATGATACTAAAGCTGAAAGTCCAGTACTTTGGCCACCTAATGAAAAGGGTTGACTCATTGGAAAAGACTCTGATGCTTAGAGGGATTGGGGGCAGGAGGTGAAGGGGACGACAGAGGATGAGATGGCTGGATGGCATCACTGACTCGATGGACGTGAGTCTGAGTGAACTCCGGGAGATGGTGATGGACAGGGAGGCCTGGCGTGCTGAGATTCATGGGGTCATAAAGAGTAGGATACGACTGAGCGACTCAACTGACTGAGACCTACTGACAGCTGAAAGGAAAGGACTGTGCCTCTTCTTAAACAAAGAATGCTGCTTTTATATAAACTAATCAGGAATAGAGACATGGCCGTACAGCTAAGGGGACAAATCACAAAAAAGAGAGAGAAACTAACAAATTCTCAGGTAATTGGAAGAATATCTGGAGCTGGGCATCGTGGCTTCTCTCTTTAACTGGTCCTCTCTTCATGTTCTTGATAGCACTCTTGTTTGGCTCTTGTATTCTCAAAGCTATTACCTGGTTCATAACCTCTCAGATTGAATCCATAAAGTTATAAATAGTAATAGCTTAACATAGTTCCCTAAATGATGAGGAGCTCTGAATGTCCTACCAAAATATGAGATAATGCTTTCTACAACAAGTGACAGAAGCATCGAGTGTGGGGAATGAAGAGCAAAGTTAAAATTTTACATAACCTCCTGCTCCTTCTGCCTCTGTAACTCAGCTTTCTCCTTACAAAGTCTGGATCCCTTAGGTCACATAGTCTCAGAAAGCAGGGACTTATAATACTAGGAACTGGAGCTTATCTCACTCACCCTTGTCCTGCTCTTTGCAACTGACCAGCCCTTGCAAACCTGCTTAATCATGCCTGTCTGGTAAAGGTCAGGTATCCACTTCTCCTCCTTGACCACTGTTCCCACACATGGGAAACCTCTTGGTTTAAACCAGCCTATTAGCTGTAGTATTGTCCACTATAGTAGGTTTATAAAAAAATCTGTAATCCCTTTGTTCAAGGCTCAGAGCTTGGAGTGTTAACTCCTCAGGCCCTGCCTGCATAATGAACCTGAGTTCTCCAACTCTCCGACTGTGGTGTTTTGTTTCTCAATTACTAGTTTCTGCCACATTTCGACTAAATAACACCTATCTTCAAGGAACGTTCTAGGAGTGTTCATCAAGTCACAGCACAGACATTCAAGAGTCAATTGCAAGATGTTTCACTCATACACTTAAAAAAAAAATCACAGGAAATGATGTCAATCTTGCTAAATATTCAGTTCAGTTCAGTCACTCAGTCATGTCCGACTCTTTGCGGCCCCATGAATCACAGCACGCCAGGCCTCCCTGTCCATCACCAACTCCCAGAGTTCACTCAGATTCATGTTCATCGAGTCAGTGATGCCATCCAGCCATCTCATCCTCTGCCGTCCCCTTCTCCTCCTGCCCCCAATCCCTCCCAGCATCAGAGTCTTTTCCAATGAGCCAACTCTTCACATGAGGTGGCCAAAGTACTGGAGTTTCAGCTTTAGCATCATTCCTTCCAAAGAAATCCCAGGGCTGATCTCCTTTAGAGTGGACTGGTTGGATCTCCTTGCAGTCCAAGGGACTCTCAAGAGTTTTCTCCAACACCACGGCTCAAAAGCATCAATTCTTCAGTGATCTGCCTTCTTCACAGTCCAATTCTCACATCCATACATGACCACAGGAAAAACCATGGTGACTAGATGCACCTTAGTCGGCAAAGTAATGTCTCTGCTTTTGAATATACTATCTAGGTCATAACTTTTCTTCCAAGGAGTAAGTGTCTTTTAATTTCATGGCTGCAATCACCACCTGCAGTGATTTTGGAGCCCCCAAAATAAAGTCTGATACTGTTTCCACTATCTTCCCATCTATTTCCCATGGAGTGATGGGACCGGATGCCATGATCTTCATTTTCTGAAGAAGATTTTTAGTTTCTTTTCACTTTCTGCCATTAGGGTGGTAGCACCTGCATATCTGAGGTTATTTATATTTCTCCCAGCAATCTTGATTCCAGCTTGTATTTCTTCCAGTCCAGCGTTTCTCATGACGTACTCTGCATATAAGTTAAATAAGCAGGGTGACAATATACAGCTTTGGCATACTCCTTTTCCTATTTGGAACCAGTCTGCTGTTCCATGTCCAGTTCTAACTGTTGCTTCCTGACCTGCATACAGATTTCTCAAGAGGCAGGTTAGGTGGTCTGGTATTCCCATCTCTTTCAAAATTTTCCACAGTTTCTTGTGATCCACACAGTCAAAGGCTTTGGCACAGTCAATAAAGTAGACGTAGATGTTTTACTGGAACTCTCTTGCTTTTTCCATGATCCAGCAGATGTTGGCAATTTGATCTCTGGTTTCTCTGCCTTTTCTTAAACCAGCTGGAACATCAGGGAGTTCATGGTTCACATATTGCTGAAGCCTGGCTTGGAGAATTTTGAGCATTACTTTACTAGCATGTGAGATGAGTGCAATTGTGCAGTAGTTTGAGCATTCCTTGGCACTGACTTTCTTTGAGATTGGAATAAAAACTGACCTTTTCCAGTCCTGTGGCCACTGCTGAGTTTTCCAAATTTGCTGGCATATTGAGTGCAGCACTTTCACAGCATCATCTTTCAGGATTGAGAAATCCAAATAAAAACTACAATGAAGTATCACCTCACACCAATAAGAATGGCCATTGTCAAATACTCTACAAAGAACCAAGGCTGGAGAGGGTGTGGAGAAATGAGAACCCTCCTCCATCAATGTTGGAATGCCAACTGGGAAGAGCCACTATGGAGACAGTGTGCATGCATGCTAGATTGCTTCAGTCATGTCTGACTTTTTCAACCCTGTGGACAGTAGCCCACCAGACTCTTCTGTCCATGGGATTCTCCAGGCAAGAATACTGGAGTGGAATGCCATGACCTCCTCCAGGGGATCTTCCCCACCCAGGGATTGAAGCCTTGTCTCTTATGTTTCCTGTGTTGGCAAACAGGTTCTTTACCACTAGTGCCACCTGGGAAGCCCATGGAAACAGTGTGGAGGTTCCTTAGACAATGAAACTTGGAACAAAATTAAAATATTTCTGTTGACTTAACAATATTCACAACCTAAAAATTGAGATTTATGTTTTATTTGGTGGGAATTTTTCAGGCTTTAAGCCCAGGAGACACCATCTCAAGTAACCCTGAGGGAATCCTAGAAGGTGAAGGGAGGATCCAGGTTATAAGAACTTTGTAACAAAGGGGAGATAGTCTGAATATGAAAAGAATATTGTTAAAGAAAACCAGATATCCTGAGTCAAAGAATTTAGTGCTTTTCTGTGTATGGGAAGATGCAGGAGTCAGACCTCCTTGGAATCGTTCCTTCATATGCATGTCCCTTGTCTTGGGCCAGTGTCTTGTTTCCACATCCTGAGCTTCCTTTCCTGAGGGCTCACCTTCAGGAGTGTCTGCAGTCTGACGGCTGCTCGAGAGCAGATACTCTTCTTCCTGAATTCCCTGAGGGCTCACCGGCTCACACAGAAGGACTGCAATTGCTGATGACTATGATGCTGTAAAGAGCAATATTGCATAGGAACCTGGAATGTCAGGTCCATGAATCAAGGCAAATTGGAAGTGGTCAAACAAGAGACGGCAAGATTGAACATCGACAATCTAGGAATCAGTGAACTAAAATGGACTGGAATGGGTGAATTTAACTCAGATGACCATTATATCTACTACTGCCAGCAAGAATCCCTCAGAAGAAATGGAGTAGCGATCACGGTCAACAAAACAGTCCGAAATGCAGTACTTGGCTACAACCTCAAAAACGACAGAATGATCTCTGTTCTTCTCCAAGGCAAACCATTCAATATCACAGTTATTCAAGTCTATGCCTCAACCAGTAACGCTGAAGCTGAAGTTGAACAGTTTTATGAAGACCTACAAGACCTTTTAGAACTAACACCCCAAAAAAGATGTCCTTTTCATTATAGGGGACTGGAATGCTAAAGTAGGAAGTCAAGAAACACCTGAAGTAACAGGCAAATTTGGCCTTGTAATGCGGAATGAAGCAGGGCAAAGACTAACAGAATTTTGCCAAGAAAATGCACTGGTCATAACAAACACCCTCTTCCAACAACACAAGAGAAGACTCTACACATGGACATCCCCAGATGGTCAATACTGAAATCAGATTGATTATATTCTATTCAGCCAAAGGTGGAGAAGCTCTATACAGTCGATGAAAACAAAACCAGGAGCTGACTGTGGCTCAGATCATGAACTCCTTATTACTAAATTCAGACTGAAATTGAAGAAAGTAGGGAAAACCTCTAGACCATTCAGGTATGACCTAGATCAAATCCCTTATGATTATATAGTGGAAGTGAGAAATAGATTTAAGGACCTAGATCTGATAGATAGAGTGCCTGATAAACTATGGAATGAGGTTCCTGACACTATACAGGAGACAGGGATCAAGACCATCCCCATGAAAAAGAAATGCAAAAAAGCAAAATGGCTGTCTGGGGAGGCCTTACAAATAGCTGTGAAAAGAAGAGGGGTGAAAAGCAAAGGAAAAAAGGAAAGATATCAGCATCTGAATGCAGAGTTCCAAAGAATAGCAAGAAGAGATAAGAAAGCCTTCTTCAGAGATCAGTGCAAAGAAATAGAGGAAAACAACAGAATGGGAAAGACTAGAGATCTCTTCAAGAAAATTAGAGATACCAAGG
>SJYC01129938.1:0-14143 GCA_006408675.1 Madoqua kirkii | reverse complement strand
ATAACCTCAAATATGCAGATGATACCATCCTTATAGCAGAAAGTGAAGAAGAACTAAAGAGTCTCTTGATGAAAGTGAAAGAGGAAAGTGAAAATTTTGGCTTAAAGCTCAACTTTCAGAAAACAAAGATCATGGCATCCGGTCCCATCACTTCATGGGAAATAGGTGGAGAAACAGTGGAAACAGTGTCAGACTTTATTTTTGGGGGCTCCAAAATCACTGCAGATGGTGACTGCAGCCATGAAATTAAAAGATGCTTAGCCCTTGGAAAAAGAGTTATAACCAACCTAGATAGTATATTCAAAAGCAGAGACATTAATTTGCCAACTAAGGTTCGTCTAGTCAAGGCTATGATTTTTCCTATGGTCATGTATGGATGTGAGAGTTGGACTGTGAAGAAGGCTAGATGCCGAAGAATTGATGCTTTTGAACTATGATGTTGGAGAAGACTCTTGAGAGTCCCTTGGACTGCAAGGAGATCCAACCAGTCCATTCTGAAAGAGATCAGCCCTGGGATGTCTTTGGAAGGAATGATGCTGAAGCTGAAACTCCAGTACTTTGGCCACCTCACATGAAGAGTTGACTCATTGGAAAAGACTCTGAAGCTGGGAGGGATTGGGGGCAGGAGAAGGGGACGACAGAGGATGAGATGGCTGGATTGCATCACTGACTCGATGGACATGAGTCTGAGTGAACTCTGGGAGTTGGTGATGGACAGGGAGGCCTGGCGTGCTGTGATTCATGGCCTCGAGAAGAGTCGGACACGACTGAGCAACAGTACTGAACTGATGACATCCTTGCTTACTGATACAGCAGAAAACATTGTATTTCTCACCCCCTAACACCATACACGAAAATAAACTCTAAATAATTACAGATCTTAATCCACAGAACACCATCAATATGGGACTCATGACCCGTGTTTCCTGCAGGTCTGTGTTCAGGATCTAGGGAGCAAATGTAAGCATACTTGTAGCAGAGCCTGGGATGGGCTCAGTTTTAGTGGTTGGTGGAGTGACCTTTCTCATCCCCAGGCCCTGCCTGCATTAGCCCTTCAGACTCGGGGTTGGGAAGCCCACGGGTTGTGGGTCCACCTGTGCTCACCAGGGAGGCCTGGGGGACTTGGCAAGGAAGTACTACTGTGGCCATCACTTGTGCAGAAGCTTCTGAGCCAGGGCCCATTGGGAGTTCTTGTCCTGCACATGGGTTTCAAATCCATAGCACACACCAACCTTAGCAGCTCTGTTTCTAGATGCAAAACAAAGTCCTAATATTTACTATGCACACTGCCTGTAAAAAGTCACTTCTGATCTAGCTTTAGGTACTGCCTCTGGGTCTCTCCTGACTGGGCATCCAGTAGCCAGTGTCACTGAGTCATGACTGTAAGGTGGTCATGAGAGGGATGAGAGAATACAGTCCAGGCCTGAGAGGCTGTGCTGTCCACAAAGCAAGTACGGTAGCTTTAAGTGTAGCAAGTACTGTAGCTGTAAGTCCTTCACCCACCCTATAGGCAGAGACCTCTGTCCCCTTACAGATTGTTACCTAGTTGTATGGACCCTACTTGGGCCTGAGCCTGGCTGAGACTCTCTGCCTCAACAGGGAAGATTTTCTTTCTCCATTCAAGTTCAAGTAGGTTATTATGAAACCAAAGCTGAGACCAAAGCACCACAGGCTTCATTCAGAGGTCAAAGAATGGAGAAGCGGCAATTAAGTTCACAGATCAGCTTCTCGCCCACCTGGAGAGAGGGCTTTAATTCTCCAGGGTTAAGACAAAGGAGAAGAAGTGAGGCTAATGCTGGGGAGGTATGTGCACTGAGGGGAGAGACAGGGCTTTTTCTAAGGGAGAGGTGTGCCACCTCCTTTTTATCCTTTTTTGGTTCTTTCTGTCTGGTCATGGCCACCAGTAAATATGCCACTTAATATGATAATATAGTAAAATCAACATACAATGAAACTCAAAGTCTGTTGGAGGTCAGATTCATTGCCATCTTGGTCCCAGTTGGCTCAATCTGGTTTTGTTTTTTGTAGCTTCCTTTCTTCTCTCTGGATCCTTTGACTTGCTAACTCCTGCAAAAGGTGGGGGTTGGAGGGTTGTGAGCAAGGGCACTCTTATTAAAAGTGGATTCTTGGGTTTTCAGCAAGGGCCTGGAGCAGCTCTGACAACATGATGAAGAGGCTGAGAGGGCAGTGGGTCTCACACCTGCACTGTGGCCAGATGAGGAGACAGTCAGCAGGGGGTGTGAGGTCAGGGAAAGTTCTCACTGTGTTTATAGGGAAGATGTGAACTGCCTGCAGATGCAGGTCCAGATGCAGACTGCCTGAAGATACTGCTACAGAGCCCCTGACCTTTCCTGAGGATACTGGCTAGGGGAAGGGGAGTCAGGCAACAGGGAAGACAGCTTGTTCTGAATGCTCTTGTGGGGAAATAGGGGCATAGCAACAGGGGCTTAGCCTGCAAAACTCAGAACCACTCCAAGATCAGCTCTCCTGGACATGGAGGTAAGAGTTGGGTCTTCAGGGCCACCTCACCTGTGGGTGGGAGAGAGAGTTTGGAACAGGGCAGGGAGCTGCCCACTGCCTGCTGAGCTTCCTGGGGCAGTGGTGACAAACAGCCACATATGGAGGCTCTGAACAACAGAAGCCTGTCCTTTCTCAGTCCTGGAGACCAGATAACTGATATCAAGGTGTCCCAGCACTGCGCTCCCCCCAGAGGCTCCAGCAGAGGTCCTTTCTGCCTCTTCCAGCTTCTATGGGCTTCAAGTGTCCCTGGGCTCATGGCCTCCTCCCTCGCATCTCTGCCTCTGTCTTCACCCGGTGTCTCCTCTGTGTGCCTCTCTTCTCTTGTCTCTCTGAAGGACGCTGACATTGATTTAGGGCCAGTGTGATCCAGGATGACCTCACCCCCAGATCTGTAACTGCAAAGACCTACTTACAAATAAGTATCCATTCTCAGATTCTGGGTTCATGATGTGGACTTAATTTTGAGGGGCCCCATATTCAACCCAGGACAGCACCCAGACACCAGCCAAGTTACTCGAGACAGCAGTCAGACTTGAGCCTGGCTCCTCAGAACAGCAGTTAGGCACCAGCCAAGCTCCTCAGGACAGCAGTCAGGCTGGTGACATCCTGTTTTTCTGCAGAGGTGTCTTCGGTTTCTTGTGGGAACTTAGATTAGGTGGGGGGCCCTGCTGTCTGATCTCCTGGTCATTCCAGGGCCCATGCTCAAGTGTCCCTCAAGGACTGTGGGAGCATCCCAGGGCTTCATGCATAGTCTACATGGACTGCTCAGTGGTCACACACCTGCAGGGGCTGGATTGGTCCCTGGACCACTGCACCTTCTATATCGATAGCCTGGTGCCCTGTGCACAGATCTACAACCATGATGTGTGGACCTACAAGATCAGTGGGAGCCCTTCTGCCTGCCACATGGCTTCCAGTCTCGCCATAGGTCCCGTTCATCACATTAAGCCCCCAAGAGCCCTGTTGGGAGGGATGAGAACTTGGCCTTGAAGAAGACAGGGCAGAGCTTAATGCAGCAGATGTAGGCAAGTACTAAGGGTGCTCAGGTATTTGTCCTCTAAAGGCCCAGAATGTGGGTGTCCAAGACATGAGGGTCACCTCTACTGGGGGGGGGGTGTCACTGCAGGGAGACTGTGTCCTTGGATAATTTTCCAACTCTCCCCACCCCAGGTTCACCTCCCCTCCCCTTTCCCCCTCTCCATTAATAGTCTTTAAATAGTGTCTCTCACCCAATGGGCCTGTGTGGGAGGTTTTGATATTGTATAAGGTCCCAGTGTCCAGTGCCCCATGTGTTCTGTATGTTTTGGGAGGGGAAGGAGCCTCAGTCTCACTGTCCTGCCCAGGGATGATGTGGGGTGCAGCAGCCCCAGGCTTTATTCTGCAGAAGCTCCCTTTCTGTGGACATCTCCCCTCACTCCTCTATCCTCCCCAGAGACTCAGGAACCACAGCATGGAGGCATCTCCAGCACCAGGGCTCCACCCTAGGGAATTTCTCAGAAGCAGGGACCAGGCCTGGGGGCTGAGGGGAGGATGGAGCCAGCCTCTTGGTGATGCATGGGGACTTGGATGCCTCATGCTCAGGAGGGCCTTGGACTCAGCTAACTACCACCTGTGTCTTCTACCCCTCCCCAGTAGAGGGCCTCTCAGATTCCAGAGACCCAAGATCCCCCACTACTTCCAGCCCTGACTGCAGAGTCAGAGACCCAGAGGCCTACTTAAATCATGTCTGAGTCTTTGCGGCCCTATGGACTGCAGCATGCCAAGCCTCCTTGTCCCTTACTATATCCTGGAGTTTGCCCAATTTCACATCCATTGTGTCAGTGGTACTATCTAACCATCTCATTCTCTGTCATCCCCTTCTCCTCCTGTCCTCAATCTTTCCCAGCATCAGGGTCTTTTCCAACGAGTCGGCTCTTCGCATCAGGTGGTCAAAGTACTAGAGCTTCAGCTTCAGTTTCAGTCCTTCCAATGAATGCTGCTGCTGCTGCTAAATCGCTTCAGTCGTGTCCGATTCTGTGCGACCCCACAGATGGCAGCCCACTGGGCTCCATCATCCCTGGGATCCTCCAGGCAAGAACACTGGAGTGGGTTGCCATTTCCTTCTCCAATGCATAAAAGTGAAAAGTGAAAGTGAAGTCGCTCAGTCGTGTCTGAATCAGCGGCCCCATGGACTGCAGCCTACCAGGCTCCTCCGTCCATGGGAGTTTCCAGGCAAGAGTACTGGAGTGGGATGCGTAGGGGTTCATTTCCTTTAGTATTGACTGGCTTGATTTTCTTGCTGTCCAACATCTCTCAAGTGTCTTCTCCAATACCACGGTTCAAAAGCATTAGTTCTTCAGTGCTCAGCCTTCTTTATGGTCCAACTCTTACATGCATACATGACTGTTGGAGAAACCTTAGCTCTGAATATATATAACTTTGTTGGCAGAGTAATGTCTCTGCTTTTTAATAACTGTTTAGTTTTGTCATAGCTTTTCTTCCAAGAAGCAAGCATCTTTTAGTGGCTGCTGTTACTGTCCTCAGTGATTTTGGAGGCAAAGAAAATAAAGTCTTTAACTATTTCCATTGTATCCTTATCTATACACCACGAAGTAATGGAACCAGATGTCATGATGTTATTTTTTTGAATGCTGAGTTTGAAGTCAGTTTTTTCATCCTCCTCTTTCACTTTCATCAAGAGGCTCTTTAGTATCACAGTTTAAAATCATCAGTTCTTCAGCACTCAGCCTTTTTTATGGTCCAACTCTTACAGCCGTACTTAACTACAGGAAAGACCATAGCTTTGACTATATGGACCTTTGTCAGCAAAGTGATGTGTTTACTTTTTAAAAATAGTTAAGGAACAATTAACTGGAAACCATGAGGAATGAAATGAATGTAGACGTAAACTTTACAACTCACTCTAAATTCACTCAGTTATTCATAGACAAATTTTAGATACAAAACTATTCAATTTACAGGAGAAAAGTGACATGAGTTTGGGTTTGGCCAAGGACATCATGAGCCTTGGAGTGCTGACACACAACACAAAAAGACAATCCACAAAGAAAAGCAAAGGATTCCCTGGACTTAACAAAATTAAAGATTTCTACTCTGTGAAAGACAAATCAAAAAACAAGCCAAAAATTTGTTCCAGAACATTCTCATCCCAAAATAAGACCCCAGATGAATCTTCATGAGCTGTCACTTCCCATTGCCCTTCCCCTGCCCCAGTATTTGACACCACTAACCTGCTTCCTGTCTTTAGGTTTGCCTGTTCTGGATGTTTCCTGTAAATAGAATCATCCTAACCCCTAAGGTGATAGTATGAAGAGGTGGAGACTTGAATGGTGATGAAGTCATGAAAGAGGGGCCATGAATGGAATTAGTGTCCTTATAAAAAAGACTCCCAGGGAGCTCCTTCATCCCTTCCTCCAGGTGACGACACAGTGAAGACATGGTCCCCCACAAAGAACAGAGATTCACCAAAACCTGACCATCCTGACACCCTCATCTCAGACTTCTGGCCTCCAGAATTGTTGGAAATACAATTCTGTTACTGAGGCCCTCATCCTGCTATTTTACTATAGCAGCCCAAGCATTCTAAGACAGCATCTTTCTGTGCCTAGTTTCTCTCACTGAGTATTGTGTGTTCAAGGTGAGTGTCAAGGTGAGTGTATTCAAGGTTGAGTGAGACCATGCTGCAGTGAGTCACTGCTCCACTCCTTTTCATGGCTGAGTAATAGTCCACTGTGTGGATGGACCATATTATGAGCATCTGTTCCCTGTTTGTCTGTGATGGTCATTTGAATGGTTTCTACCTTTCAGCTGTTGTGAATCATGCTGCTATGAACATTCATGTACGAGTGTTTCCATGGACATGTTTTCCTTTCTTGGGTTTATATGTGAGAGTGAAAGTACTGAGTCACATGGTGACTCCATGTTTGACATTTTCAGAAACTGCCAAACTGATTTCCAAAATGATGGCATCATCCCATATTCCTACTAGCCATGTTTGAATATTCCAACTTCCCTGCTTATTATTGTCTGTCTTTTTAATTCTAGCACCTTAGTGGGAATTAAATGCTATATCATGGAGGTTGGAATTAGGGTAACACCTTAGAAGATAACATTCCTTTCTCAATCCTGTAAGGTGTCATGATGCACGTACCACTTATCTTGTATGTGCAGATGTCTTTGGTGAGAGTTATGGACAAGGCCATGTCATTTCCCTCAAAGACAGTGATTGCAGACTTTCCTGGTGGTGCAGTGGATAGAAATCCACCTGCCAATGCAGGGGGCATAGGTTCAATCCCTGGTCTGGGAAGATCCCACATGCCATGGAGCAACTAAGCTCACATACTGAGCTACAACTACTGAGCCCACTTGCTGCAACTACTGAAGCTCTCATGCCCTAGAGTCCATGCTCTGCAACAAGAGAAGCCAGCACAATAAAAAGTCCATGCACTTCAAGGAAGATCAGCCTCTGCTCCCCACAACTAGAGAAAAGCCAGCAGAAAGCAACAAAGACCCAGTGCAGTCATAAATAAATAGTTAAAAAAAAAAAAAGATAGTGATTGATGCAGAACAGACTGGTCAGACAACCACAGGGCTGCACCTAAAGGAAGTTCTCAGTTTAAATACTCACTTGTGACCTTATTAATGTCACTAGCTATATTACTTGTATTCTGCCTAAAAATCTTGTAAAACAAGATTATTGTTTCTTGCATTACTGAATGTGTGACTGAGCCTCCCATAAAAATAATGAACAGATGACTTGAAACAATTGATCAAATACACAGTTCTATAAGATCAGTGATTATAACAATGTGACTCTAGGTATGGGAAAAAGCCACGGAGGAAACCATTTCCTGGACTAACACTGACCGGTAGGACAGACAGCCCAAGGCTTTGGGCTGCTGTTAGCAGGGCCTAGTCTGGTAGCAGCAGGTTGAGTGGCCCATCAATGGAATCCTTGCTCAATGTGGGAATGAGCATTCCTAAGATCTTAGGACAAACTGGTCACCAATGCCTCTCAAACCTTGGTCAAAATTAAGACCAAAGGGAGGGATTGTAACATAAAGAAAATTTCCCACCACCCAGCTCTAAAGGAATGATGTCATCAACACTGCAGTCACTGACCTATAGGACACCCTGAAAGGAATTCAGACAACCATAAGGATGAGGCACTTTGTGCTCTGGGAAATCTAGCAGAACGGGCTCTCAGACAGTTAAATATTTTCAGGAGAAACTTTTTGTGAACCTGGATTCTCACCTCTTCATATGCTTAGAAATACACTAAAACCTTTAAGGCATCTTGAATAGCAGTGAGCACATAACCCTTCATCAGAATCACAGTAATTCTCTTCCCTCACCTCTTCAGAATGGTCCTCAGAAATTTCTGAGAACCTGTCTCCTGGGTTATAATCCTCAGGTTGGCTCAAATTAAAATTTCCACCTCCTGCTTAGATTGTGTGCGTTAATCACTAAGTTGTGTCCAGCTCTTTGTGATCCCATGGACTGTAGCCAGCCAGGCTCCTCTGTCCATGGAATTCTCCAGGCAGGACTACTAGAGTGGGGTCCCATTCCCTTCTCTAGGGGATCTTCCCAACCCAGGGATTGAACCCAGGTCTCTCACATTGTAGGCAGATTCTTTACCGTCTCAGCCACCATAGAAGCCCCTTACTTAGATCGACCATTGAATAATTTGTCATTGATGATACATTCATTATCTTGATGGGGGACACATGTTTCCAACCATATCAAATTATACACTTTAAACATGTGCATTTGTTATATGTTGATTACACCTCAACAAAACTGTTAACCTGGAATTTTAGATAATAGTGCATCATTGCACATTCAGTGGCTTAAACAGAAATCGCATTTTGATCTCCTCCCACCTTTTTTCTTGGCTGTGCCACCTGGCCTGTGAGATCTTAGTTCCCTGGCCAGGGATCAAACCCATGCCCCCTGCAGTGGAATTGCAGAGTCTTAAACCAGTGGGCAGTTAGGGAAGTCCCTCCCTTTTTTGAACTTATATAGGAACTGTGTTCACCCCAGCTCTATCTTATTCTGATCTTGTTGAGGCTGCTTGTGGGATGCATCCTGCAGTTTGCCTAGCCCTGGTTTGGTGAGCCTCCTCGCAACACAAACACCTGTTTTTCTTGCAATGAACACTGACTGAAATGAGTCTTGACTGTCAGAGAATTCAACCAGGCTGGTGGGCCAGGCAGAGAGGGATGAAGAGGGCAATTACATTTCACAAGCAGAATAAGCTAATATACAGATTTAAAGAAAATGCACTTGAAGAACATCCTACAGTAAGAACATTTTATTGAAACAGAATACCACATGTATGAAGGCATAATAAGACAGTACTGCATGTTTCCTGGGCCTGTTAATCTCATCAGGTTAAGCAAGACTTTCTCAGTGAAAGGGATGCTGGTTGGGTTGACAGATGCTCAGTTACTGATCCTGGGGATGCTTTTGTCCTGCTTTCCAGACACTGAAAAAGGATTCTCATAAACCCTCTTGAAAGCTTCCCACTGTGTCCTTTCAACAGAATTGAAGGAAACACTAATCAAGTTGTCAGCTGATAGGTTACCCAGCTTTTCTTGTGATACTTGGTTATGTAATCGGGAAGGAATTGAATAAATAAGTTATTCTTATCTGAGCAAGGTATCTGTGCTAATATCTAAGAAATACAAACTAGGAATAGATCTAATTATTGAATCTTTTCTCTTCCTAGCAATTAGTCATTGGTCATCTCTGGATACATGTAAAAAACAAAACAAGGAAAAAGCATTCTATTAAAATGTATTTCAAATAGATTTATTTTAATAATTATAAAATGTGCAATCATATATATACTAATTTAATGAGTCTGAACTACTCATAAATGTAATGATAATTCAGACATAAATGTAACCCTTAGAACTTTATGATCATAGTTAAAAAAAAAACAGGTATTTATAAGAATGGTCATGTTGGATGACCAACAAGGCTTTTATGAGACAAAGTCTACTACATTGGAATAACATTCTCTGAGTGATGTGGGATGAAAAGACAGCTTCAAACAGAAAACAAAGATCAGGAAGCCAGTCTGAAATGTTATGTCTGGTGTGACTCCAACTAGAAGATGTGTCAGGGAGGGCAGATTATGGACACAGTAAGAGGATGGTGTTGCCAGGGCCTAAGAATGTAGAACAGAGAGAGCACAGGGGATTTTTAGGGCAGCAAAATACTCTGAATGATACTGTAATGGTGGATATATGACATTGTACATTTGTTCAAATGTATATGTATTAACTTGATCTACATACACACATATAAAATAACCCAATAAGCATCTGTATCCCAATAACAGGCAGCCCAGCAGAAAACTGGGCCATTTGAGAACAGTTTTTCACATGAGAGCAAATTGCATAGGCCAATTGACAGCAGTGAGGTGGTTGAGGATGCAAGTCAAAATAAATGAAACAGCGACTTCCTTGGCTGTTCAATGGTTAGGACTTGGTGCTTTCACTGCTGTGGACCCAGGTTTGATCTCTTGTCAGGGAACTAAGATCTTATAAACTGTGCACTTTGCCACGCGCCCACCCCCTCCCCCCAAAAAAGAGAAATGACATAAGAAAATACTCTGTGCCGTTCAAAAACAACAAAACTAAAACAGCAGACAACATACCGTATGTGGGGCTCCAGATCCACAAGAGAATTTCCATTTTGTTGGTGGGAATGCAGAATGGTGAGACTCTTCAGGAAACTAGCAGGAACTCCTGGTCAACCCTCTGAATATAAATCCAAGAATGTGGAGAGCACCAGGATGTGTTCACTGGGTTGTTTGTGGTGATACTTGGTCCAGAACCATAAAGACGTGAAACACTCACAAAGATGCCTGGCAGGAGAGTAGAGGGGAGGAGGCTGCCCAGGGATCCAGTCAGCAGGGTTACAGAGCAACTGGAATGAGCAAAGGACTTCCCTGGTGGTCCACAGGCCAAGACTCTGTGCTTCCAATGCAGGAGGCCCAGGTTCAGTCCTTGGTCAGAAAACTAGATCCCATATTCTACAAATAAGAGTTTGCATGCTGTAACCAGGATCCCGCATGCCACAACTAAGATCCAGTGCAGGCAAAATAAATAAATGAACAAATAATTTTTTTTATTTTAGAGGAGAAAGGGTTTTTTTTTTTTTTTGGTTGCACTGCTGCATGGCAGGGAAATCTTAGTTCCCTGACCAGAGATCAAACCCCAGCCACCTACAGTAGAAGCCTGGACTCCTAAACACTGGGCCACCAAGCAACTTCAGAAAGGCTTGTTTTTAATTCTTTCATATAAACTGTTTTTTGGTATGATTCTGAAAGTTTGCCATTGCAAGACATGTGCTATGTGGGATTCGTGGCCTCTGGAGGAGAGGATTTCAATCTGGGGGCAGAGATGAGTCTTGACTAATCAGAGCTTTTTCTGTAGCAAAGTTTTATTAAAGTATAATAGAGATAGGGAAAGCTTCTGACATAGACATCAGAAAGAGACAGAAAGAGTGGCAACATGCTAGTTTTCAGAAAGGCATTTTATGTGTTAGTGAGCTGCTAATCAAATAAGAGAGACACCTTAAGGCAGAGGGAGTTTCACCAGGCCCTTCTCCCACAATATGCATTTTTGAGATAGAATGGCACAAGGTGTGTTATCCCCACTCCCTCACCATAAAACAGTTGACATGAGCACTGGTTGTTGAGCCATGATCAACTCAAGGTTTGAGAAAAGGCAAAAAAGTTAGGCGATTTGAAGAAAGGCGGATTCGAAAGCAAATAGACAGCTTCATTAACACAGCTTAAGAAAACCATTTCCATATGAAAAAGGCATTGGTTAGCTCAAGGTTTGAAAAAAGTTAAGATCAGGTGGAACCAGGTGTCAACAGAGAAGGGAAAAAAGTGTGCCACTTGCAGTTTATTTTCTCCTGCCAGCTGGGGACCTCTGGCCTCCCTACAGAGGCAGTTAACATTCTCAGTTCCAAACAAATTGTCATCTAAACCATATTTTTAATTTTATTTGTCAGGTCCAAATAAGTATACCATCAAAAAAATGAAGATCATAGCATCACTTCCCATCACTTCATGGCAAATAGATGGGGAAACAGTGTCAGACTTTATTTTTTTGAGCTCCAAAATCACTGCAGATGGAGACTGCAGCCATGAAATTAAAAGACGCTTGTTCATTGGAAGGAAAGCTACGATCAACCTATACAGCTTATTAAAAAGCAGAGACATTCCTTTGCCAACAAAGATCCATCTAGTCAAAGCTATGGTTTTTCCAGTAGTCATGTATGGATTTGAGTTTCTTTATAGAAACCTGAGTGCTGAAGAATTGATGCATTTGAACTGTGATGTTGGAGAAGACTGTTAAGAGTCCCTTGGACTGCAAAGAGATCCAACCAGTCCATTCTAATGGAAATTAGTCCTGAATATTAATTGGAAGGACTGATGCTAAAGCTGAATCTTGAATACTTTGGCTACCTGATGTGAAGAACTGACTCATTTGAAAAGACCCTGATGCTAGGAAAGATTGAGGCAGGAGGAGAAGGAAACGACAGAGGATGAGATGGTTGAACAGCATCACTGACTCTATGGACATGAATTTGAGTAAGCTCTGGGTAATGGACAGGGAGGCCTGGCATGCTGCAGCCCCTGGGGTCACAAAGAATTGGACATGACTGAGTGACTGAAGTGAACTGCACTGATTCAGGTCACTACTGATATTGCTAGACGGAATTCCCTCACCTGGCCAATTAATAATGCCTGCTCTGACCCTGGCCATAAATTTTAGTTTTCTTCTATATCTCAGTCTCAATCAGAGCAGCAAGCAAAGTTTCAGCAAAGGAATAAATCTCCTACCATTATGGGGTGGATTTATATATAATAATTTAGGTTTAAAGTCTCCTCTGTGTTGGAAACAATTAAATCATACTAAGGATAATCAGTCTAGTGACACTAGGAAACTGGGATATGTGCCTTATAGACAGTGCCAATATATAATCCCCTGAAAGATAAAGATTTGTACAGAATAGAACAAGTCAGATAACCTGGGATATACTGGACTACTTGTAATGGAAGTTTTTAGCTTAAGTGTTACTTATGACTTTACTAATACTGCTGGCTATGTTATTTCTCTTTCACCTGTTTTACAAAATTGCTGTTTCTTATACTGCCAAATGTGTGACTGAGGCCTCTGATAAAATTATATGTAGTTCCATAAGAGATCAATGATGATAACAGTGTAACTCTAGATATGGGAAGAGCAACAAGAGGGAAAGTTTTCCTGGACCAAGAAGCTAGTAAGACAGGTGGTCCAGAGAATTTTGGATGCTGTTTTATGCCCTAGTCCAGTAACAGCACATTGAGTGGCCTGTCAACAAAATCTTTGCCAGACCTGAGAACAAACATTCTCAGCATCCTGGGATCAAATGGTCATGAAATGCCCTCTCTTAAAATCATAGACAAGTTTATGACCAAGAAGGGGCTCTGCCAGCTAAAAACTGACACTTGCCATCTATGTCTACAAAGATTAAATCATGGCCACTGCAGCTGCTGACCTTCAACACCCCTGAAAGGACTTCAGGGTGGAAATCAGGAATGAGACACTCTGCGCTCTGGGAAAAACTGGCAGAATAGGCCTTCAGATAGTTAGATCTTTTCCGGACAAAATTTTATAAGCCCCAATTCTTCCATCTTCTCATACCTAGAGAAACACTGACATCATTAATGGTGACATCTGCTTTGGCTATTAAGGAGAATTTTCCGATTAAAAGTAAAAATATAGTAGCTATGGTTCAGACATCCAAGGTAATAACTAGGTGATTCTATGGGTATAATTTCAGATTAGACCGTGTATTGCTAAACACTTGAGTTTTCTGAGTTGTGTCAGACTTGGATGCGACCATATATTCTCAAAACGATGTCTGCTGGCAGCTGGTAACTGCAACCTTATTTTTTATAGAGCTAGGCAACTGGCTACCTGGCTACAAGTTTTCCCGAAGTGCCAGGTTCAGACTGGGTTTCAGGCATATTCTCTGAAAAGAAATGAGATTTATTTTGTCTATTAAAATTCCAGTTGTCACTCCTCCAACTACTTCTAATTTGGTCTGTTACACCAAAATGACAGAACAAGGGATTGAGATTTTAATCGTATAAGACTCATATCTAGGACTTGGAACTCAGGAATACTTCCAATTCAGTGTCTATTCTCCAAACTGAGGCAGTTATCAGAGTCATAGTTGCCTAACTCCCTGAATTAAAACTGAGCAGGCCTCCCTGGGACTCTGAAATATAGATATGTTCTGTGTTCTCCATTCTTTTCTGTAGGATATAGGCTTCATTCAGCCTCCTTGACCTTCTATGAATCCCAAATGGCAGATTCAAGCAGTTGCTAATCAGAGAAGGGTGGGGATACAGAAACAGGAAGAACAATCAAATGGTGTTACAATCTTGAGGCAGGGTCTGGGTTCCTACTCAAGAAGTATATATAATGATGTCTTTGAGTTCTGCAAAACTGGGGCCGCCACCCAGGTGAAGGATAATTTCAGTCTGAGCACAAGATTCCTGGAGTACCACTCTGTTGCCTCACCACCAATGAATCAGAAGAAAGTCACA
>SJYC01129935.1:0-21412 GCA_006408675.1 Madoqua kirkii | reverse complement strand
TCTTCCAACGTATAATTTTTTGAATTGAAACTCAACAAATTATCGCTGTAAAAACCAAGATAACCCGGTTCCCATTTTCCCGAAAAAACAGCCGAATCGGGAAAAAGTTTGTAAAGCGGTTTCAAACCAGACAATTTTGCATAACCGCCCGCATTTTTCAACGAATCCAAAAACTTTGCATAACACTCTTTAAATTTGTCGGTTGAGAAAAATTTACGCGAAATTTCCGAATAAAATTTCGCATCAAATTTTTGTAAAGTTTCGTCCTCAAGCCTTAAAATACAGAAAAAATATTGAGTTTCCGCCGCTTGACTCACTTGTCCCTTTGAATTAAGTTCCGAGACGGCAGGCGAAAAAATCTCCTGCGCTTCTTTCAATGTAAGTGTCTGTTGATAAAAAGGATAATCGGAAAATTGTTTTTGCAGAGTTTGAAAAGACTTTCCGTTTTTGAGTTCTTCTTTTAAATTTCCGAATAAAATTTCGCATCAAATTTTTGTAAAGTTTCGTCCTCAAGCCTTAAAATACAGAAAAAATATTGAGTTTCCGCCGCTTGACTCACTTGTCCCTTTGAATTAAGTTCCGAGACGGCAGGCGAAAAAATCTCCTGCGCTTCTTTCAATGTAAGTGTCTGTTGATAAAAAGGATAATCGGAAAATTGTTTTTGCAGAGTTTGAAAAGACTTTCCGTTTTTGAGTTCTTCTTTTATTTTAACAAAAATTTTTCTTATGCTGTCGTTGTAAAGACGTCCGATGGTTTTGGATTTGAGAATCGGCGATACGGTTATGGTTTCCACAGCCTGACGTCTGCCTGAGGTTTTTACAATGTAATAATAATTTCCGCTGCGCAACGGCATAGAAATATCTTCCGAGCCGTAATTAGAAATAATGTAATCCGTTACCCTTTTTCCCGCATTGAAATCTATCGGGGCTACCCAACCGTAATTTCCGCCGTTGAAATTGGCTTCGGGGTCGTCAGACAACTGCCGCGCTAATTTTGAAAAAGAATATCCGTTAAGAAGTCTGTTGCGGATTGAAATTGCCTTTTTATAAGCAACGGAAGTGTCGGTTTTAGAATTGGCGGCAATGTCAATTTTTATTAACTTTACTTTATATTGAAATTTCGACTTTTCGGCAATGTCTTTCAAATAATTCTGTGTCTCTGAGGATTTTAAAATGTGTTCGGCAATAAGATAATCCGTATAATAATTTTCCGCTGACGAAAACGCGGCAAAAGTATCGGCCTTTTGTTTTAACGCCTCGTAAGCACAAAGTCTATAAAAAACATATCCGTCTAACAATTCCGACGAAAAAGAAGAATCCGTTTCCGCTATAATATCCTGACAATCAGATTTTAAATCCTCCGTTGTAAAATCTTTTCCGTCAATTTTAAAAAGTTTCTGCGCTTTAATCTGATTGAAAAAAAGCACAAAAATTATAATAAAAATATTTCTGAACATCCCAATCGAAAATTTTGTGCAAAATTACTAAAAAAATATTATCTTTGCAAAGATAAATTATGAGCATTTACACCGACATATTAAAAAAATATTGGGGTTATGACGGTTTCAGACCGTTCAGGAAGAAATTATCCGCTCCGTTGCCGACGAAGGAAAAGACACTTTGGGACTTTTGCCCACGGGCGGAGGTAAAAGCATTATTTTTCAAGTCCCCGCTTTGGCAAAAGAGGGCGTGTGCATTGTTATAACGCCGCTTATCGCCCTTATGAAAGACCAAGTCGAAAACCTAAAAAGACGCGGAATCAGAGCCACAGCCGTCTATTCGGGAATGACACAAAAAGAAATCGTAAATGCTTTTGATTCGTGCATTTTGGGCGATACAAAGTTTTTGTACATCTCGCCCGAAAGACTTTTCACAACGCTTTTTAACGAAAAATTAAAACAAATCAACGTCAATATTTTAGCCGTTGACGAGGCGCATTGCATTTCGCAATGGGGTTACGATTTCAGACCGTCATACCTGAAAATCGCCGAAGTCAGAGAACTTTTGCCCTGTGTTCCCATTCTTGCCCTTACCGCAACGGCAACAAAAGAAGTCGCCGAGGATATTCAAAACAAACTGAAATTCAAGGAGAAAAACCTTTTTCAGAAAAGTTTTGAACGGAAAAATCTGATTTACATCGTCAGAAACGTTGCCGACAAAGAAAATTATATGCTCAGAATTTTTAATTCTCAGCCGGGGACGGGAATCGTTTACGTCAGAAACCGAAAACGAACAAAAGAAGCCGCCGAATTTTTACAACAACACGGAATTACTGCCGATTATTTTCATGCCGGACTTACTCAGGAGTGGAAAAATTACCGTCAGGAACAATGGAAAAACGGAAATATCCGCGTGATTTGTTCCACCAACGCTTTCGGAATGGGAATCGACAAACCCGATGTCAGAGCAGTGGTTCATATTGATTTGCCCGATTCGGTGGAAGGTTATTTTCAGGAGGCGGGACGGGGCGGAAGAGACGAAAAAAAGGCTTACGCCGTTTTGCTTTACAATCAACAAGATATTACGAATCTAAAACGAAACTTAACAAATTCGTTCCCCGAAAAAAAATATATCCGTCAGATTTACAAAGCATTAGGAAACAAATATCAAATTCCTATTGGCGGAGCGGAAGGCGCAATGTTTGCTTTTAAACTTTACGAATTTTCGTCGGAATATAATTTTAACCAAGTTCAGGTGCTAAGCGCGCTTAAAATTTTGCAACGTAACGGTTACATCGAAACTACTGACGAAGTATCGTCAAAAGCAAAAGTGCAATTCCTTGTAAGTCAGATGGATTTGTATAAATTTCAGGTAAAAAACTCGTCGTTTGATTATTTTATAAAAATGCTTTTGAGGAATTACGAAGGGATTTTTTCAAATTACGTAGAAATTGACGAAGATTCAATCGCAAGGCGCGAAAAATGCACGACGGAAGTAGTTTACGGCTATTTGAACAAACTTTCGTCTCAAAAAATAATTTCTTACATTCCGAAAAAATCCACGCCTTATTTGATTTTTACTCAGCCTCGCGCCGACGAAAACAACTTGATAATCAAGCCCGAAACTTACGAACTTTTAAAAGAACGTTACGAGGCACGGATTAACGCAATGATAAAATATTGTCTTAACGACAACGTTTGCCGTTCCAAACAACTAATTTCGTATTTCGGACAAGAGAACGTAGGAGATTGCGGCGAATGTGATGTCTGCCGTTCAAAACGGGAGAAACAGGCTGTTTCCGAGGACTTTGACAATGTTTTTGACAAAATTTATTCGTTAATCGGCGAAAAACCGAGAAGTACGGAAGAAATTTTAACGGTTTTCGGCGAATACGCTTCTGATTTCGTCAAAAACATAATTATAAAAATGCAAAACGACGGTGTTTTAGTGTTAAAAGATGACGGTTTGCTGTATTTAGGAGAGTAAAAAAATTTTAATCAATAAAAAATATGACTAACAGAAAAAGAAACATTGTAATTACCGGCGGAGCAGGCTTTATAGGCAGCCATGTCGTGAGACTTTTTGTCAATAAATATCCTGATTACAAGATAATTAACCTCGACAAACTCACTTACGCCGGAAACCTCAAAAACCTCAAAGATATCGAAAACAAACCAAATTATAGTTTGTTAAAATGGACATTTGCGATTTTGACGGTTTTTACAACCTTATGCAAACCGAAAAAATCGACGGAATTATCCACCTTGCCGCCGAAAGTCATGTAGACCGTTCAATAAAAGACCCGTTCACTTTTGCTAAAACCAACGTTATGGGAACGCTCTCGTTGTTGCAAGCGGCAAAACTTTATTGGGAATCGTTACCCGAAAAATACGAAGGAAAACGTTTTTACCACATTTCAACCGACGAAGTTTACGGCGCTCTTAAAATGACTGACCCTCAGGGAATTAAACCGCCCTTTACAACAAAAGCCTCCTCCGAAACACATCACGAGGCTTACGGAAAAGAGTTTTTTACCGAACAAACAAAATACAATCCTCATTCGCCGTACAGTGCCTCAAAGGCTTCGAGCGACCATTTTGTAAGGGCTTTTCACGATACATACAATTTCCCGTCAATCGTAACGAATTGCAGCAACAATTACGGACCTTATCAGTTTCCCGAAAAACTTATTCCGCTCTTTATCAACAACATACGGCACAAAAAACCGTTGCCCGTTTACGGAAAAGGCGAAAACGTCAGAGATTGGCTTTTTGTTGAAGACCACGCAAGGGCTATCGATTTGATTTTTCACGAGGGCGAAATTGCCGAAACTTACAACATCGGCGGTTTTAACGAGTGGAAAAATATCGATATTATAAAGGTGTTGATTAAAACCGTTGACCGACTTCTCGGACGTAAAGACGGCGAAGATTTAAATCTGATAACCTTTGTTACCGACCGCGCCGGACACGATATGCGTTATGCAATTGACTCGTCAAAACTTCAAAAAGAACTCGGTTGGGAGCCGTCGTTGCAGTTTGAAGAAGGAATCGAAAAAACCGTTAAATGGTATCTCGAAAATCAGCAATGGCTCGACGACATCACAAGCGGCGAATACGAAAAATATTACGAATCAATGTACGCTAACAGATAGAAAATGAACGTTTTAGTAACAGGTGCCAACGGACAGTTAGGCAACGAAATAAGGATTTTATCAAAGGAAAGTTCACATAATTTTGTTTTCACCGACATTTCGGAACAAGAAGGCGTTAAGACCGTTAAACTTGACATTACCGATTTAGAAGCCGTTAAAAAAGCCGTTGATGATTACGACATTTCGGCAATCATAAATTGCGCAGCCTTTACCAACGTTGATTCCGCCGAAAGTAATTACTGTTCTGCGGAAAAACTCAATGCGCAAGCCCCTGAAAACTTAGCTGTTGCGATAAAAGAGAAAGGTGGTTTGTTGATTCATATTAGCACGGATTACGTTTTCGGCAAAGAGCCTTACAACACGCCCTGCAAAGAAGACCGAAAAGGCACACCGACAGGCGTTTACGGTTTAACGAAACTTCACGGCGAAGAGAAAATTCAGGCTTCGGGTTGCAATTTTGTGATTATCCGCACGGCTTGGCTTTATTCGGAGTTCGGAAAAAATTTCTGCAAAACTATGCTCAATCTTTTATCAACGAAAGACAAATTGAAAGTGGTTTTCGACCAAGTCGGAACGCCGACTTACGCTTACGATTTGGCGTTAATAACGATAAAATTCGTTGAGGATTACGAACTTAACGGCACTGAAAAATGCGGAATTTATCATTATTCTAACGAAGGAGTTTGTTCGTGGTACGATTTTACGAAAATGATTGCAGAGTATTCTGGCTTAACGAAATGCGAAGTTGAGCCTTGTCATTCCGATGAATTTCCCTCGCCCGTAAAACGTCCGGCATATTCCGTACTCGACAAAACGAAAATCAAGCAAGTTTTCGGCGGAATAAAAATTCCGTACTGGACTCAAAGTTTAAAAAAGTGTTTGGAAAAAATGAAGTAAAAAAAAGACGGATTGTTATAAAAATACAATCCGTCTTTCTAAAAAAAACATTATTTAACAAAGCCTTTTGCCAAATTAACAATATTTAAAACGTCAGTCAAATTAGTTTTTTGGTCGTTTGAAAGGTTTTGATTAGTCTTGCCGGAAAGCATATCGGTAATAATACCTGCTTTTGAAGTCAATTGTCCCAACAAATCGCCCATTCCTGAGGACTGTTGAGAGGTCTGTTGTTGTCCGCCGCCCAAAAGACTGCCCAATGCTCCCGACGATATTGCACTGCCCAAAATAGAACCCAATGCCGACCCCGCAGAAGATTGTTGTTGCTGCTGATTGCCGCCGCCTAAAAGACCGCCCAATGCACCCGAACTCAACGCTCCGCCCAAAATAGAACCGAGAGCAGAACCGGCCGAAGATTGTTGCTGCTGTCCGTTGCCGCCCAAAAGACTACCTGCAATTTGAGTTAATGACGATAAATCCAATCCCGAATTTGCACGGAAGTGGAAGGATTTTTAATTACAAGTTCCGCCAAAGAAAGAACTTGTTTGATAATAGCCTGAATATCCATATTAAAATAATTAAATTTTTCGGCTTAAAGTTAAATTAATATTTCGTAAACAAAAAATTTTTTCCGTTTTTTTTTAAGAGTTGTTTATACAAGACAAAAACGCACAAACCGAAATTCCCGCCGTCTCCGTCCTAAGTCTTGTATTGCCGAGTGATATGGGCTTAAAACTATTCCGAACAGCCGTTTGCACTTCGTCAGGAGAAAAATCACCCTCAGGCCCGATTAACGTTAAAACATTTTCTCCTTTTGTTACAACAGACGGAAAAAAACTTTTTTTCTCCGCTTCACTGCAATAAGCAATCAGTTTTTTATATTCTTTCGCAGAAGATACAACCGAAGAAAATTCCGTTAAAGGATTCAATTTCGGCAAAACTGCATTTCCGCTCTGTTTAATTGCTGAAATTATTATTTTTTTGATACGGTCTTCTTTCAATACTTTTCTTTCGCCGTAACGACACAAAAGCGGAGTAATTTCGTCAATTCCAAACTCAACCGCCTTCTCCACAAACCATTCAAAACGGTCAATGTTTTTAGTCGGAGCAATTGCAACGTGATTGTAATAATTCCGTTTTGATTGCGACATTTTTTTCTCCGAAATCAAAACAGAAACCGCATCTTTGAAACTTTCCGTTATTAAACCGCAATATTCGTTGCCCAAACCGTCAATTAAAACTACTTTATCATCCTTTTTAAGCCGCAATACTTTGCTGCAATGTTGAGCCTCATCGCCGCTCAAAAAAACATTCTGCCCCAAAGAAACATCTGAGGCTTCAGGGCAGAAAAAAACATGAGAATTTTCTTTCATTTTTTTATTCGTCTACGTAATCGGTATCTTCTTCGTAATCAGTCTCTTCCTTTTGAGGTTGTTCGTTTTGAGGTTCGCTCTGCTCAACGGCAGGAGTATCGTCAGGCTGAGGGTCTGAATTATTATTATCAGGTAATACCGTTCTTGTTCTTTCGGCTCTTCCTCAGAATTTTGCCGTGGATTGTCCTCTGTCTCAATAGGAGCGGAAGAAAACGAACGAACAAATTTGTTTTTATTCGCATCATTTCCTATAACAAACTGATATTCTGAATCTTTCAATTTAACAACACGCTCTTTGTCTTTTGTTGAAATAATTTTTTCGTTAAACTCGTCAGAAGAAGAAAGACAATACAAAAAGCCGCCGCTATAATTAAAATAATACCAAACTCCTTTCTCCGGTTGCAAATAAATACTGATTTGGTCGCCGCGACGTTTATTGGAAATTATTTCGATATAACCCGGTATGTAACGGTTTATTTGTCTATCGCCGATATTGATAACTCCCAATTTTCCCTTAGAACGATAAGAATTTGTAAGAGTGTCGAAAAAGAACAAAACATCACCGAAACCGAAAGTTTTTTGAAGAGCAACCGGCATTTTAGAAATTTCTCCCGAAGAAGTATATTCTTCCAACATCGTTGAAACTGTGTCGTTGCCGCACAGAAACTGCAATTTCCTTTTTATGGATTTTTTATTAAGATAAAGCGGTTTTGTTCCCTCGGAAGATTGAAGAATATTGTCTGCCATCATTTTTATAACGTCTTGTCTTACAACAAGATTTACCGTCATAATAGAATTAACCGTTATTTTGTCGATGTCTCTTTGATGGTACAGAGAACCTTTCATCGTAACCTCCAAAGGAGCAATGTTGATGTTAGGATTAATGGAACCTTCACCGTAAATATCGCAAAGATTTTTGTAAAGTGCTATGTAATTGTCAGTTAAAGTGGAATCTTCAAGTCTTTTTGCAGAAGTAATTTGATACTGACTGCCCGAAATCGAATAACTTAAACCTTTGTTCGCACTCAAAACCTCTAAATCTCTGTTAGCGATTTTATGCCCCATGAAAATTGAATAAAGTTTGCTTTTTTCTTCGTTGTAAAAAAATCCGGTGTAAAGTCTTATTTTCGCCGTATCCATTACACGGTCGGAAATAGGAAAGACATATGGTCGGATTTTAACGTTCCTTCAAACTTAAACGGCATAACGGCACTATCACATTCTTGTTTTATGTAAGCATAACCGTTGAATTTTATACCTTCCGTATGTCCGTTCAACGAATATTTTCCCGTAAACATATATTGAGGAGAAAGCATAAATTTTTGTTCGGGAGGGACAGAGCCAATACCGAAAGAAACTCTCAATTTAGGAGAGGCTTCGGCTGTATCAAGTTTCATACGACGGATTTCCATCGAATCAAGATTAAGATAAGAAATTTCTTGCCTTTCGTTATGATATTCGTATTGTCCGCCTAACGCCTTAAAATAATACTTATCCCGCAATTTTACGGAAGTGTTGATAATTTTATGGAATGCCGTATCTAAATTACAAGTTATCAAAGCGTTATCGAATTTATCAATATTGCCGCCACGATTTATTTTGATAATTCCCGACGGATTGATTTTTGCATCCACCACTTCAATTACTCCGGGTTCGTGAACGTTTATGATTTTTTCGTCGTTTTTGTACGACGACGACAACGCCTCGTATGTCATCGTATCTTTTGCCGAAACCATTTCAACCCCTGCCAAAGCCGGTTTATTGCCTTTTCCGTTGTAAACCATTCTCAATCGGTCGAGTTCCTGTTGGTCTTTTGCAATTTCGGAATCTTTGTAATTGCGAATTGATTTTCCGAATTCATAAAGATTTTTTTGCATATTCCAAACAAAAAAACCCGTTTTCTGACTATATTTATGTTGCGGAAAATAAACCATTGAAGTAGAATCGCCAGAGGCAACATACTGCGCATATTGAGAATCCAAATCGTAAATTGCGTCAAAACGTCCCGTATAAAAATGCCCAGTGCTGTCGCCCGGAAATTCCGTATCAAAATTACATAAAAACGAACTGTCGGCATCAAAAGAGGAATTTCTTAAAACATATTTGTCGGAAAACAAACCCGTTTGATTAAAAAGCATTTCGCCTTGTGCCATCATTTTGTTAGGCGTTAAGTCTATTTTACCGTTAAAAAGGATTTTTTTGTCATAAATTTTAAGGGAAGTATCCTGAGTAATGGTTGAAAAAACGTCCTTTTCAGGCATCCAATAAACGGTTGCCGTGTCGGAATGAACAGACGGATATTCCGTTTTAACGTTTTTGACAGAGCCTATTTCACTTTTCTTAACTCCCTTAATATCAACATAATAACAGCCTCCCGTTACCGAATCGGGGAAAAACTGAAATTGTTTTGCTCTTGATACGGCAGTAAGATAACGGATTTCGCCGTCGCCGCTAAGTCCGCTTGCGTTAAGGGTTACGGTGTTGTGATAACTGCCTTTTCCCGAAAACAAATCCATACCTTTTTCGGGAGTCGGCAAAACGAATCCGAGCGACAAATCAGGCTGAACGTTAAGCGTTACGTCCAAATCGGGGAAAATTCCCGAAACGAATTTACCTTTCGCTTTAACGCCGTTGAGTTCGATAAAATTCATACTATCGAGTTTAAACGGATAAACGGTCATATAAAATTTGTTCTTTCGTATTTTTCACTCGTTAATTTGTCGTAATAAATGTAAGAAGTGTCCGTTGTGGTAAGGGACGGATAAATGTTGTTTTCGTTGATACCCGATTTGTTGTTAGGCTTATCAATTTGAATAACACCGATAATACCTTCCATCACCGAACGGACGGAATCAATTTTTCTGCGTTTTCCGTCGTTAGTAATTCCGACGGTAAGAATTGCCATAGAATCGGCTTTGTCGATTTTAATTGAAAATTCACTGTCGTCATAATCAAATTTCCTGCCGTAAAAATCCACAAGACCGGCCTGAATTTTTCCGCTTGAATTTATAGCAAGATTTTTTCTGATTGTTACCGCACTGTCAGGCAAAACTTTAACCATTCTCGATTTTGAAAGGTCGAAAGGCAAGGAATTGAAAATTACCAAATCATTGTTGTTGAGATTTACAAAGGCGTTAATTCCGTTTTTGCCTTTCATTTCCGAGGTTATAAGAATGTCATCATAATCCTTATCCCAAACGGTAACGCGGTCTTTATCAAATCCTTTATCGGCAAGAACGGCTTTCGTACTGTCGCTTTTGTGTCCATGGGCAGAAATCCAGTCAATAAGTTTTTGATTTATTCCTTTAAATTCCCTTTTATTAACATCGTAATCAATAAAATCCTGATAAGCCAAATTCAACATCATTTGGTGAACTTGAACGTCGGTTAAATGAACTTGATATTCATGGTTTATATATCGCTGAATTTCTCTTACTGGTTGGTCGCCGGGATTTTGTTCGTAAAAATTTTTCGCAACGATAAGCGGATTTATAAAACCCTGTCCTTGAAATTGATTGTATTCTTCCGTCGAAAAATATCCTCTTGATTTAAAAGTCGCTTTTTCCTTTGCGGCGGCAGGACGGGTTGCAAAATAAATTGCCGTATCGTTTCTTTTCCATTCCAACTGATTGGCATCAATGTAAAGATTATGATAAAAGTCAAGATATTCGGCAATTTCGTAACCCTGACCGCCTCGGTAAAGTACAAGCTCTTCGTTTTGGAATTGTATTTGAATTTTAGTCCTTTATGAGTAAGAAGCGTTTTTTGGTCTTTGTCGTAAATAGTGATTTGGGCAGATTTGCTTTCAAGTTTGTCAAGACCGAAAACGAAGTTTTTTGACTCTGCCGTAATAAACGGCTTTCCTTCTCGTTTTACCGTCAAAGATGCCATACCCGCAGTATCGGCAACAGCACCGTAAAACATTACTCCGTTTTGAGCATATCCGCCCGTATAATCAATTCCTTCCGCCAAATTTTCTATTTTAATATCGGCGGCATAACTTTGAAACTGAGGATAACGGGCTTTGTTTCCGGTACCGCTGATAACGGTTTTGTCTTCCAAATGTCCTTTGATTGCGCCTTTAAAATATTCTTTGTTGTAAAACATAACGTTTTCGGCAGCGTATTGAGGACTTTTCGTGTCGATTACGTATGTTGAAAGTTCGGCGTAAACGCTATCGGGCGAAAGATTTCCCCGTCGAAAATCCACTTTACCGTTTTTGCCTTTCCATTCGTGGGTTTTCTGATTGTAAACGCCTGAGGTAGAATAAATTACGAGAGTAGTATCGTCTTTCATTCTGCAACGGATATCTGTTGAAGGATTTTCTACCGTTAAAACGTCTTCGTCCTCATCGTGAAAAATTTTCAACTGCCAATTAGACGAAGTCATATACCATTTTTTTGATGCCGAAAATTCCAGACCGTCTGAATTAATCAAATTATAAGAAAAAAATACAATATCGTTGATTCTGGATACGGGAATATTTTTTCCCGTCAGATTAAAAACGTAACCGTACCAAACATTAAATTGAGAAATTTTGTTTTTGTCCCAAAAAGCGTTAAAAGTTTTAATCATATTAAGCATATGAGGCGACGGATTAGCCCTTTTAACGGCGTATGCATTCATTATTGCAACAATTTTGGTAAGGTAATCACCTGTTATAACGCTTTTTCCTATTTTAGCACAAAATTTTCCCACTTCTTCTTTCATATCTTTGTTGGAAGTGGTTTTAACGCCATAAAATTTTCAATTTGTTTCGGCAACTCAGCCGATTCGGTAAAAAATTCTTTGGTTTGTTGGGCATAAATTTTTTGCGATAAAAACAATAAAATTATCAAAATGATTTTTTTCATATCGGTCGGATTTTTTTATGTTAATAAAAACGGCTGACTGCGAAAACCGCATCAACCGTTTTAAAGAAAAGATTTTTTTATCTTAAAAGATAAATTAACGTGCATCAATAATTTTTCCGAAATCATCTGCTTTAAGAGCCGCACCTCCGATAAGACCGCCGTCTACGTCTTTTTTAGCAAAAATTTCATTTGCGTTAGAAGGTTTGCAACTTCCGCCGTAAAGGATTGTGGTATCGTCAGCAACTTGAGTGTCGTAATTTGCGGCAACTTCTTTACGGATAAATTCGTGAATTTCCTGTGCTTGGTCGGGAGTAGCGGTAAGCCCCGTTCCAATAGCCCAAACGGGTTCGTAAGCGATGATTATTTTCTTAAATTCATCTTTGGTCAAAGTGAAAACGGTATCCGTCAATTGTGCTTTAATTACATTGAAATAAAGATTTTGACCTGCTTCTCTTTGTTCTTTGGTTTCGCCTACGCAGAAAATTACGTCCAAACCTTCTTCCAAAGCGAGTTTAATTTTTTTCAAAAGGATTTCGGAATTTTCTTTGAAATATTGTCTGCGTTCGGAGTGTCCGAGAATAACGGCTTTAACGCCCAAGCCTTTGAGCATCGAAGCGGAAACTTCACCGGTGTAAGCACCGTTTTTCGTTGCTGCACAATCCTGAGCGGCAAGAATTACTTTATCAGCATTAATTGCCTGACTGACAGGATACAAATGCGTAAAAGGCGGAGCAATTACGATTTGTTTTTCTGCAGGAAGATTTTTTTTCTCTGCGTATTCGCTTACTTTTTTAGCGAGTTCAACACCTTCGGCAACCGAGGTATTCATTTTCCAATTGCCTGCTACTATTAACTTTCTCATTTTCAATTAATTAATTATTGTTTCAATTGATAGTTTATTTTATCCAACTGTCTGAAATATTCTTCCTTTTCGGCTACTTCTTTTTCCACCGATTCCATAGAAAGACGACCCATATCATAATCTCCTGCAACGATTGAGTCCGCCTCACGGTCGGAAGCATTTTCGATTTTTCCTTCGTGTGCTTGAAGTTTGTTCATCATTTTTTCGTGTTGTTTTACGGCTTTGATTTTTTCTTTCAGAACGGTATATTCTTGTTCCTGCTTGTCAAAAACCCCGATACGCTCTTTGTAACCCGAAATTTTTTGAGAATAATCCTTAACGATTCCATCGCATTTTTCCATAGTTTCAAAGGAGAGAGAAGTGCCGAATTTTTCACGGATTTCGTTGTAATTTTCCAAAAGCGAATCTTTTTGATAATTTGCATTAACTTTTTCAAATTCAGGCTGATACGTTGTAAAAATAGCGTCGTTGCTCCAAGCGGTAAGACGACGGATTTCGCTTTCTGCCTTAAATTTGTTTTGACGAGCCTGAGAAATGGCTTTGTTTATTTTCATTTCCACCGACAAATTTGCTCCCGAAGGTGCGCTGCCTCCGTCAAAACCGCCTTGCGTTCCGGCATCGATAAGTTTTACGGCAAAAAAAGTTGCGATTAAAGTCAAAACACCGCAACCCGCTAAAACTAAACCCAATAACGGTGATTTAAAAAATCCGAATATACCTGCCGCCGTCAGCACAGCGCCCAGTCCGTAAAATATTTTTGACATAATTTTTTCGCATTTTATGATAGGCAAAATTAATTAATCTATTGTTATTTTCAAAATTTTTCGGGTTTTATTTTCCACTTTAAAAAAATTTGCGGCTCTTAATCCTGCAACCCAAATGATTTCTTCGGCGGATTTTAAAAGGATTACATTTTGTTTTTCGTTGATACTCAATTTGTTATCAACAAAAAAATCGCTAAGTTTTTTTCTGAACTTTTCTCCGAAAGGAACAAAAGTATCTCCTTTTTGCCAAAAATCTGCTTTTAAAGGAAAAATCAACTTTTCAAAATCGTAATACGCTGTTTTATTGTCTCTTACGGGAGAAAAATTTTCCTTTCCGATTATAGAAAACGAAAAATTTTCTTTTCTACCCGAAAGTATATCTTCTTCTGTTATTTCAAACCCCTTTTTTACATCACTTATTTTGCTGACTATCAATTCATTACGATTTTTAACAATTTGATAATCCCCGCTGAAAAAACGTTTTCCGCTTTCGGGCGAAAATAAAATTTCAAAAATTTCCTCCGTTTGATTTCTGTTGAAACCATAAGGCGAAAACAACTCAAAAACAAGAGTTTCAGGCTCGCAAAAAGCCAAAATTTTTTCAATTTTTAAAATAAATTCTCCGTTTTGTTCCGTAAGAATTTCTTTTTTGTAATTTTCTACGGCATTGTCGTAAACGGTTTTTGTCTGAGACAAAAATTTAAGACTCAAAGCGGCGTTTTTTTTAAAAGACGGATTAATTTCTTCAAAAAGCGGAATAATTTTGTTGCGGATTTTGTTGCGCAGAAATTCCGTTTCGTAATTCGTTTTATCTTCTCGGAACAAAAGATTATTTTCCTCGGCATAAGAAGTAATTTCGTCTCTCGAAAAACATAATAACGGCCTTACAACAAGAGAATTAACAGGTTTTATTCCCGACAGTCCCTTAATGCCCGCCCCTCGCAAAAGATTCAGAAAAAACGTTTCTACGGAATCGTCAATATGATGGGCAACGGCAACTTTTGAAAAGTTTTTTTCAATTAAAAGTCTTGAAAATTCTCCGTAACGAATTTCTCTTGCAGAGGTTTCGATGGATTTTTTTTCCTTTTGCGCATAATTCAAAGTATCTGCTTTTTTAACGTAACAAGTTGTATTATAACGTTTTGCAAGTTTTTTAACAAATTCTTCGTCCTCGTCAGAATCTAAACCGCGAAGTTGAAAATTAATGTGAGAAATTTCAAATTTTATTCCCGAACGGAAAAACAAATCGGTCATAACGACGGAATCTCTGCCGCCGCTTACACCGAGAAGAATTTTATCAACCTGAGGATTAAACAGATTGTTTTTAAGAATAAATTGCAAAAATTTTTCTTTCATAACCGCAATTTTTATTAACGCAAAATTAGAAAAAAAACGTAAATTTGCGGCAAAAATTTTATGAACGTTTTTATTATCGGAACGGGTAATTTGGCATACAGCCTTGTTGCCGCATTAAAAAAAAGCAAACACAAAATTGACGGAGTTTTTTCAAAAAATAAAGAACACGTTAAGGATTTTTCGGATTTTTTTAAAATAAAACCATATTACAGCATATCAGAAATCCCTTGTAATTCAGACATTTACATTATTTGTGCAAAAGATTCATCCATAAAAGTAATTTCAGAAAATCTCCCGACAAAAAACATAGTTGTCCACACCTCGGGCGCAACTAACATCAAAGCCCTCAACAGAAAAAACTGTGGAGTTATTTATCCCGTTCAAACTTTTACGAAAGGAATTGAAGCAAATTTTAAAGAAATTCCCCTTCTAATAGAAGGCTCTGACGAAAAAACCGAATTTTTTTTAACGGATTTTGCTTCAACTCTCTCGGACGACGTTAGAAAAATGACTTCTTCTCAAAGGGCTTATTTGCATCTCAGTGCCGTCTTCGCCTGCAATTTTACCAACAATATGATTGCAACGGCAAAAACAATTATGAAAGACAACAACATTGATTATCAATTACTTAATCCGTTAATAAAAGAAACAATCAAAAAAAGTCTCGAAAAAGATTCCGTTCTTTGCCAAAGCGGTCCGGCTGTAAGAAACGACAAAAAAACATTAAATTTTCACCGCCTTTTGTTGGAAAACTATCCCATATTAAAAAAAATTTATAATTTTGTCAGCCGTAATATTGCGGATTTGCGCAACAAATATCCCGAAGGAATAAAGTAAAGAAAATATGACACCGTTTTTGAAATTAATACGCATTAAAAATTTGCTGATGATAGCCTTTGCAATGTGGACTATTGATTTTGCCGTTATTCGTCCGCTTTTGCAACTATTTAATCTGCAACCCACTTTTACATATATAGATTTGGGATTTTTGATTTTCGCATGCGTTTTAACAGCAGCCGGCGGATACGTTATCAATGATTATTTCGACTCAAAAACCGACAGAATAAACCGTCCCGAAAGACAAATCGTTGGCGTTGATATAAGTCCCTCATCTGCAACGGCTTATCATATTTTGTTATCGATTTTGGGCTGCATTGCGGGTCTTGTGGTATCGCTCAGAATAGGTATTTGGAAAGTGGATTTCTTTATCCGATTATAGTAGGATTGCTGTGGTTTTATTCCTCGGCATACAAAAAACAATTTCTGACAGGAAATCTCGTTGTATCGTTTTTAACGGCTCTGATAATGATTCTGCCCGCTTTGTACGAAATTCCCGGACAACTCAAAAGCAACTCCGAGGTTATTCAATACGGAGCGTTAGACCCTTATTTAATGCTTTATCAAACAACGGGTTTCGCAATTTTTGCCTTTTTAACAAACCTCACGAGAGAAATTATAAAAGATTTAGAAGATTCTCAGGGTGATACAGAAGACGGTTGTAAAACTTTGGCAATAGTTTTAGGGACAAAAAAAACAAAAATCACGGTAACATTTTTAATTTTTGCAACAATCATCGGATTGGGATATTGTTATCACGAATTTCTCAACGAAATTAAAACTGCAATTTATTTTTCTGCGTTTTTGATTTCGCCGCTGTTGTTTTTGGCATACAAAGTCCTGAAAATCAAAGATAAAAAAGATTGTCATTTTTGCAGCATTTTTCTTAAAATAATAATGTTAGCAGGAATTTTGTACGCTTTTGTTATGAGATATAATTTTTTGACTTTTAAGGATTCGTTCTAATGGCTTACAAAAGAATTTTAACGATTCAGGATATTTCGTGCGTGGGACAATGTTCGCTCACAGTAGCACTTCCGATTTTATCAGCCTCGGGCAACGAAACATGTATTTTGCCCTCGGCAGTTTTAAGCACTCACACCGGCGGTTTTAAAGGTTGGACTTTCAAGGATTTAACCGACGATTTTGTCAAAATAAAAAATCATTGGATAAAAGAAAACATTAATTTTGACGCTTTTTACACCGGCTATTTGGGCAGCGGACATCATATCGATTTGGTTTTGGATTTGATAAACAGTCCTCTTAAAAAAAACGATACATTAACCGTTGTAGACCCTGCAATGGGCGATTACGGCAAACTTTACGCCGGTTTTGACGACAACTACGTTGAAGCGATGAAAAAACTCGTTTTCAAAGCCGATATCTAATTCCTAATTTTACCGAAGCGTGTATGCTGACGGGAAAAAATTACAAAGAAATCCACACCGAAAAAGACATTTCCGATATTTCCGCCGAACTCATTTCCAAAGGCGTAAAAACCGTTGTTATAACGGGCGTAAGTTATAAAGAAGGTACTTTGGGCGTTTTTGTAACTGACGGGAAAAAAGAATTTTACCACCTTCACCCCGAACTAAAACGCAAATGTTCCGGAACGGGAGATATTTTTGCCTCGGCATTCATCGGAGCGGTTTTGAGGGGAAAAGACATTTTTCAAGCCGCCGAAATTGCCGAAAATTTTACTTTCAACGCCATTAAAAACACAATTTCAAATCCTGCGCATTGGTACGGCGTAAAATTTGAGCCGCTTTTGGGCGATTACATTAAAGCGTTGGAAAATTAAGAAAAATTATCGGCAACGGTTTTTGCCGTCGTCCATGCGGTCTGAAGGTTAAAACCGCCTGTTACGGCGTCAATATCAAGCACTTCGCCAGCAAAAAAAAGATTTTTAACGGCCTTTGCCTCTAATGTTTTCGGATTAACGCATTCTAAGGCAACGCCGCCGCAAGTTACAAATTCGTCTTTGTTTTTTCCTCTGCCCGAAATGTGGTAAATATCAGAGGTCAATGTTAAAACGAGTTTGTTTATATTTTTTTTGCCCAAAGAAGAAAGTTTTATATCCTTTGAAATCTCCGAACGCAAAAGTAAAAAATCCCAAAAACGGTTTGTAAAATCTTTAAAACGCAATCCCGCAAGGGTTTTTGTAGGATTTTTTTCAACAAAAGAGTTAATCGTTTCCAAAACTTCTTTTTGACTTTTGTTAAGCCAATTAATCGACAAAGTGCATTTGTAATTGTTCTCGCTTAAAAATCTTGCCGCATACGACGAAAGTTTCAAAATTGCAGGTCCCGAAAAACCGAAATGAGTTATTAAAATTCCGTCTGCGGCACGGAAATTTTCTCCCGTTATCATAACGGAAACTTTTTTCAAAGTTGTTCCCGAAAGAGCGTTAAAAGATTGCTCTTAACTTTAAAACTAAAAAGCGACGGCACAAAACAAGTAAATTTCACTCCGAGTTTTTCTAACGAACAAACAAGAGGACCCCTCCCCTGCCCTCCCGTTGTAACAACAACAGAATCAAAAAGTTCCGAAGAAAATTCACCGTCAGAAAAACCGATTGAAAATTTTTCCGATTTTTTTGTTATTTCCGTAACTTTTTTCCCCGTAAAAATCCAAATACCGTATTTTGAAGAAAGATTAAGAAGTTTTTCCACTACCTGAGAGGCTTTGTTTGATTTCGGAAAAATCCGTCCGTCTTCTTGGGAAAAAAGTTCAATACCGTGATTTTCAAACCATTGAACGGTTTTTTTGTTGTCAAAACCGTAAAAAAGTTGTTTCATAAGTCTGAAACCGCGCGGATAAATTTTTTGTAAATTTTCTTCGTTTTCAAAAGTGTTAGTAAGATTGCAACGTCCGCCGCCGGTTAAAGATAATTTATGCAACGGTTCAAACGAAGATTCGTAGACAAAAATTTCGGCATTTTTGTTTTTTTCTGCAATATTAACGGCACAAAACATTCCGGCCGCCCCCGCTCCTATTACGGCAATTTTCTTAATTCCCATATCTTAAAAAATGAAAACCCCGCACTTTTTATTGTACGGGGTAAAAAAATTTGTTCCGTCATTTAATATTCGTCTTCGTTAAAGAAGAAATCCTCTTTACTCGGATAATCAGACCAAATGTCTTCTATACCCTCGTAAATTTCACCGTCATCGTCAATCTCTTGGAGATTTTCGATAAGTTCCATCGGTGCGCCCGAACGCATAGCATAATCAATCAATTCGTCTTTTGTTGCGGGCCAAGGCGCATCTTCCAATTTCGTAGCCAATTCAAGTGTCCAATACATAATCTTTTTTATTTATTATAGTTAGACAAAATAATCCCTTCTGAAAAACGGCGCAAAAGTATAAAAAAAATCCATACCGCATTACACAAAGACTAAAATTTACAATAAATTAATACGCTTGTTCTCGGTTGAATCCTTCGCCGTAATGCAAAACAAAATTCGTCCTGTTTTCAAAACCGCCCGCCGGATTAACGCGCTTAAAATCATATTTGTATACCAAACCTTTTGAACTGCCTGCCGATTCAATACAAAATTGAAAATATTTCCCGTGTTTTATTAATTCTCCGATAAAATATTTTGCAATATCATAACCCGAAAAAGCATAAATTCCGGGTTCGGAATTGAAATAATCACGAAATTGCGACACAAAATTTTTAACCGAAGAATTTTCGTAATCAATAAAACTTTGACTGCGGAAAGTAAAATTCATATCTTGCAAAAATTCTATGTCAATATTAGAATATCTTTCCCAACTTTGCGAACCAAAAAGTATGACTTTGTATTTTTGACTTTTGTGCAAATTAGTAAGATGGTTTACAACCTTAGTAATAAAAACTTCGTCCTGCGAAGGCATTAAAATAACGTTGGTTTTAGAAGGCGACATTGCCTCGGTAATTCTCGTTAAACCGCCCGAAGAAAAATCCACTTCCTTGAAAACCAAATCGGGAATTTTGTTGGTATTGACGTAATTTTTCGTTAAATTTTCTCTGTAACATCTTATTTGTTCGAGTTCGGAAGGTTTGTTGTTGTGAACGGCAATAACACTCGAATTTTCTAACGAACCGAAAAAGTCAGTAGTTTCTTCCACCGAAGTGGCCAAAGACGGTGTAAACTGAAAAACATAAGGATTGTTTTTAAGAATGTCGTTCTTAACGGCAAAAGGCGATACCATAGAAATTTGATTTTTTTTCGCAAAATTTGCCGCCTTAACAACGTTTTCCGTATACAAAGGTCCTACAATCAAATCCGATTTTTTCAATTCCTGTCCCGAAAGAATACCGTCCGTTTTAGCGGCATTGTTTTCGGTGTCGTAAATGTTGAGCCTGTGTTTTTTCCCAACAACTGATAATCCCTTACGGCTAACAAAAATCCTTCGTAAAATTCATAAATTTTATCAGTATTTTTTTTGAGTGCTTTTTTATTTGGGTCCGACTTGTAACCTTCGCTCAAAAGGGCATTGTCGTTGATAAACAAAGGCAAAAGCAAAGAAATATTCAAAGTTTTGTCTGAGGCATGATGATAATTTTCGCACGGACAATAATCCTGATTCAACTTTGCCTGATTGCGGACTTGGTCGGCTGAAAATGTCTCAGGGAAATCCTCCGAAGTATCTTCTTGTTTGTCAAAAGCAGAAATTACGGCAGAGGTTTTGGGAATACGGATAATATCTCCGGGTTTCATACTGTATTTTGCCGACGGATTGTATTTTACGATGTCGGCAATATCTACTTTGTAAAGTTGACTTATAGAATTAAAACTTTCGTTTACTTTAACGGTATGATAAATAAAATCCACATCTTGACGGTCGGGAGCGGTTTTTTTGCCGACGGGAATTTTAAGTGTTTCTCCCGTACGAAGTCCTGATTTTGCGTGAGGATTGTATTTATAAACGTCGTCTTCGCTTACTCCGTATTTCTTGCAAATAGAATAAAGTGTCTGTTTTTTTTCTACCTTGTGATAAGCAAATTCCTGAGTGTTAGATTGTGTGGCATTGTCGGCAATAACGGGAATCCTTACCACGACACCGCTTTGAAAAGAGGCAACGCCTTGATTATTCATTTTAATTTCCTGAACAGTTGTGTTGTAAGCCTTAGCAATTAACTCCAAGGTTTCACCCGCTTTCATAGTGTGAAGATAATAATTCGTTCCGAAAATCTGAACGAATCTTTGAGATTTTTCAACCGTCTGAGCCTGAACAAAACAGCCCATAAGAGAGAAAATCAATAAAAATATATGCCGTTTCACTTTGAATATTTTTTTGCAAAATTAGAAAATTTTACATAGTTTCAAAAAAAAAGTTTACCTTTGCCGAAAACTTCCTATATGAAAAAAATTAAAATAACATTATCGGCAATACTTTTAGGATTTCAAACCGTAACGGCGCAAATAACAGAAAACGGTTTTCCTACTTTTTTTTCTGACAACAACGTTAAAACCATTGAAATTTCCGCCCCAAAAATTTCCAAAAACGGCACAGACGAAAAAAATGGCAAACTTTGCGTTGCAAAAATAGTTGAAACCGACATTGATTTTATTGAAAACGCAACCCAAAAAACGGAAAACGGAAAAACCGTTTACACACTTTTGATTACTTGTAAAAATGCTCTTTCGTTAGGATTTTATTTAACGGATTTTTCTTTGGACAAAAATTCCAAATTATATTTTTACGACAAAAATTCCGATGATATTTTAGGAGCGATAACTTATCGTAACAACAAGAAAAACAATACGTTGCGCACCCGTCAAATAAGCGGCGACAGCATTTTCGTCCAACTCGAAACAACTCCCGAAGCAACCTTAAAAAACTTTAAAATCAAAAAAGTTTATTATGATTTTTCTGGCATAACGACGGGCGG